>JAUZST010092927.1:0-45242 GCA_034779995.1 Parotocinclus haroldoi
CATACGTCCCTCAACTGCGGCCTATTTCAACCTAAATATAATGAGTTCATAATTAAATTCCTTAAAACCACGGGAGCGCCCAGCACAGGGAGGGTGCACTCACTTACTTACTCCTTAGGAAGACAGTATCTATTCTGCTCTGTCTCACACCCTATGCTAGCGTACTAAACAGTACGTCAAATCAGGTAAACCCTATACTACCGTACTAAGTAGTACGTGAACTGACTGCACCGCGTAATCTCCCGCTATTATGACAACCTACTACGAAGTACGGTAGTATTGTATGTGATTTCAGTGCGAAAGCTACAGCTGATTCGCTTAAATCCCAGCGACTATTTTGCAACGAATTTATGTAACATGGCGATAAAAGACGGCTGGAGACACTCGTGTTACGAGTGGACGTTAAAACGCGGATAATACAGTGCAGGTCTTACCTAGGCGAGAGATGAGAGACGAGGATGCTCTTGTTAAGCGCTAGCTAGCTATGTGCGGCTCACAGCTGATTCTCGCGGGGCTCAGTGGCGCTCTAGCACGGGGTTTCCCTGAATTCACACACCGGCCGCACGGGCCCGAACCGCGCACGGTGACGTCAGTAGTAACCATGGCGACGGCTGATCTAGCGGGTAGTGAGCGTACGAAATGCTAAGATGGCGTAAGTGAAGTACAGTGCAAGAGCCACGGGCTTTCAGTGTGTTCATGGTACTGTGATATAACGCATATTATAGACCGTCTAACCCAAAAGTTATGGCATAAATCCATACTACTGTAATACATACCGTAAATAAACTGTATAATGAGCAGAAGCTATGACTGTATAGTCACACTATACGTTTCACCAGTGTGCTACGTTGGACTGCAGGCTGTAGGCTAGACATGTTATAAAATTTGTAGTACAGACTATGAGGAGGTAGAATTATGTAAAACAAGGCATACTACATGGAGGTATGTGGCACAGTAACATAATCTTGCTTAATTCACAACAGTCACTACATTCCCTATAATGCCCCAGCGTCTTTCCAAAAAGTGGAGAAGCTCATTTTTTTCATGAAGTGCGGACATATACAAATATTTAAAACAATGTCGGGCAGCACGCTGGCTCAGTGGGTAGCACCGCTGCTTCACAGCAAGACGGTCCCTGGTTCAATCCCTGGTCTGCATGTCCTCCCCGTGCCTGCGTGGGTTTACTCGGGGTACTCCGGTTTCCTCCCACAGTCCAAAGACATGCGTGTTAGGTTAACTGGTGTCTCTAAAATGGCCCTTAGTGCGTGAGTGTGTGCTTGACTGTGTGTGTGTGCCCTACGATAGACTCAGAATGTTTAGTTAGTGTTAATGAGCTCTTCATTACTCATCCACAGCAGAGTAACAGCCACTTTAGAGTCAAACCACTTCATCTATTTACGTTTAAAAGGCAGGCTTGTTTTTTTTTTTATCCACAGCTGTACCCCTCCCTACCTTTGATTGTCAAACAGCACCATACAGTTATGCCCCTCTAATTTCTGTGCAAGCCCCGGTAAAAGTAGCCTTGAAATGCCCCTGATACATAGTGTAGTCCTTCTAAACCTCAACAGTGTCATAAAATGCTCACTTTTTCGTAGTATATGCACTAACCAAGCCAGGAGGTATGACTGAGACCTAAAAACATACTACATCATATATTCGGTAACTAAATCAAACACTATGATAGTGTGCAAAAATGCATACTACTGTACTACATAGTGTAAACTGTATCTAAACCAGAAAGTATGAATGAGACCTAAAACATGCTCCTGTACTACATAGTATATTTGGAATCTTAATCAAAAACTATGATTGTGTCCTAAAATGCATACAGGAAACCAGAGGAGACTGTCATTAAATGCATACTACTGATTATTCTAAAGAATAAAGTGTATTTAAACCAGTGGCTAAGGCTGTGTCATAAAGTGCATAGCACTGTGCTACAAAGTGTAGAATGTCTAAACCAGAGCGTAAATCAGATCGAACACCTGTTTAGAAAATAACACCAGTACGGCAGCATTCCTGTTTACACTATTAATGCCATATCTCCCAGCTTCTTAACTTGATCCAAGGTTCTGCCATGCTATGCTTTTTCCATTGCTATACAAAACATTAGCAAAACTGGAGCACACGGAGCGTAGAGCATGCCTGAAAGAAGAGGAGCCAGTTATTCCCTCTTCTACTACTTGTCCCTGGGGATAACTAGTCTATTTTTCACATTGTCACGTCCTGCTTTCAGGCGTGTCATCCTTAGCCTATTTCGGGAAAGACCTCTGTAATATACCATTTTTCTGCCTTTAGTGTGGTGAAGCTGGGGAGATAAGTTTGGATTTTTGGTTTGATCTTCACTAGCTTACCAGTTTATTATGCTCTATTATTATAGCAAGACGCAAAAGAAATGTAGAATAAAAAAAAAATTGTAAAAAGAAATTATATTTAATGTATACCGTGTTAATGTACAAAAATGTTGTGATAGTATGGAAAATGCCAATGTCTGGTCAACTTCATTTCATGAGTTAATATACATCCATTCCTGCATTTTAGGTCTGCGACGCATTCCTAAAAAGGGCGAGGACAGGGGTGCGGGTACTGGTCTGGCCTGCCTGCATGCCTGAGCTGTCCCCTGTTTGGGAATTTTTGAAACAAAAAATATTGCACAGCTTGAGATGTGTAATAAATGTATATTAAGAACTGAAATGAGGATTACCAGACAAAACTTGACATGTCTTGTATATGTATGTATTTTAGATATTTTATATACCATCCTAAATTGTTGTGATTTGGGGTTGTATATTTATTAAAAGCATAATATTTGAAAAAAAACCCCATTAAATATCAGTTCGTTTTATTCATTGTTACACCAACCAACTAATTAAACCAACTGAAATACTATTATCACATACAACTTTATATGATATTTGATATTGACTGTGTTGTAAGATCGCTGTGGCAGCATGTTTTTGACACATAGTCACACCTCAGTCCCGAAATATGTCAGTAAGTGAGAAGGAAAAATATTTCCTATATAAGCTTGAGGTATATCACAAGATCACTGCATTACTGTGAAATAAAAGTGAAATAATAGAAAAATTAAGGGACACCCTTGAGTCAGCCATGTTCATGCCAGCTAAACCAGTTTTGGTGGTATGAGGTGTACAGGTACAGGACTGGCCTGCCTATAGCCCTGTCCTTTCCCCAGTAGAAAATTTGAGGATTAAAAAAAAAAGAAAATGTGACCACGCCAACCCCGTACTTTTGCCCACCTTAAGATGGGTTTGCAGAAAGAATGGGACAAAATAACACAACACAACCCTTCCCTTGCTATCAACAGTGTCATATTGTTTTTAAAGTGTTGTGAGAAGGAATGTCATTAGTACAAAGTTGTGCATGCTTTACCCTCCCAAGATTGTTTGGAACGTGCTGTAGGCCTGCAATGCAGGAATGTGTATTATGAAATAAAATGAAGTTAACCAGGTCCCGGGTTCAATCCCAGGGTGGAGCGGTCTGGGTCCTTTCTGTGTGGAGTCTGCGTGTCCTCCCCGTGTCTGCGTGGGCTTACTCCGGGTACGTCGCTTTCCTCCTACAGTCTAAAGACATGCATGCTAGGTTAATTGGCGTCTCTAAAGTGGCCCTAAGTGTGTGACTGTGTGTGTGTGTGTGTGTGTGTGCCTAGGGCTGTTCCTAGATAGGAGCTTAAGTAACTAAATAAATAAATAAATGTAAATATACAGAAAAAGCCCAAATAAATGATGACGTGTGGAAATGTATCAATACATCAAAAACATTGATTGCTAGTGCGCCATTTTTCATGATAAAAACGAATTCATTATTTATTTATGCCTTTATAAAGTTATTTATTTATACGTTTTATGTCATTTTTGGTCCTCCATACTTGGAGAAGCACTGGCTCGTATGTTACAGAGGGTGGCGCTGCAGCACTGGGTGATTCACTGAATCGAGTTGTTCAAAAGAATCGATTCAGTGCGTAGAGACGAAATTCGTTCTCAAAGTTTTCAAAGTGGACGCCATTGCATAAACGACAGCTTGCTGGTTCTGCGAAGTAAATTGAACATGGGGACATTAATGGCGATGTCTGTTTTGGTTGTTCTTGTAGCAGTGCTGATTGGAGAGAGACTTTTTGCACTAAGGTTTGTTTGTTTTGGAAAATAATCACTCCCACTTGTGCAACTGCAAGACAAACTACCGTTGCTAGTGGTTAGCGTTTCACAATATGGTTCTATAACGGTTAGTAAGAACTTAAGTCAATAATTCGCCAATTAAAGACTTTAATGTATAAGTGTGTCATATCTGCTGTATTATATTGTGACACCTGTTAAGTATTAAGAGGGTTATAGTGCAGGTATGTAGGTGTATTTTTCTAATGGGGGAGAATGGCGTTGGTTGTTAAACCAATGATTTAAGTTATTGACATTTGTAGAGAAATGCTATTTAAGTGGACACTGAAAAAGTAATTTAGGTATTCCTGGTGTACTTTTGCGTGTTTAGTAATGGCTTAGGAAGCATTTAGTGTTGAGGTTTTCAGGTGTAGAGGAGACGAAGAAGTTGGTCATTTGGCTATTTGGACTTTTTTTTCGGCTTTGTACTAGTCCAGGATTTAGACCCCTATTTCCAGGTAACACAAGTTCCAGGACATGAACCAGGGTCCCTGGTTTTCACATTTTAATGTATCGTAGTAAGGGAGAATGGGATTACATGGGACGCTGTTGGCTTCTTGCTCTTCTGGGGAAGAGTTCATCATCAGATAATGGTTCTGAATAATGTCTTGGCAGAACGTTATCAGTATGAAGGTCAGGATGCTTAACCTAGTTGTATTGTATGCAGTTCTAAGTAGGTTTTAATCTTCGTTTGTATTCATTTGGTAGAACTGTCCACATACATCAAACTGTCTCCGAATCTTTCTCTTTTGATTGAATATTCTGATATTGGGAGCCTGTTTGCTAAGGGGAAATCCCTACCTAGTTCCTGTATATTGAAACCACCAAATGGATTTGATCATGTCAGCGTGCAGGCACAGAGTTGCAAGCAATAAATAAAAGAAATAACTGAGCTTTTACCATCTAAAGTCTGTTTTGTTTCATTTCTCATGTGTAACTTTTTTGTAATTTTGTCTATTTTGTGGTTGACTGCCTACATAAACGATTAATATAGTGCGTAAATGTGTGCATTTTTTTATTCAGCAATATAGGGTTGGCTTTTAGAGAAGTCACCCCAAAACACCTGCCTAACTGTCACCTGATAAAGGCAATCGGTAAGTATTACAATTTCAATCGTCCTGTGTTCGGGATATTTATATTCGTATCTTGTTTCCCCAAGTTGCTGTTTTCTGTTCTACATGCGTTTCCTGGGTTGGACTTTACTGAATATAAATGGTGTAATTATGTATTAAAATAAGTGTAATTATGTAGGAATGTTTACGAAATAAAGCTTCTTGCCAGACGACAGAAAGGGTTTTTTTTTTAATGTTCAGTGTTATGTTCTTTTGCATGACTTGTATTAAAATACATTTTAATTGTTGTATTCTGAAAAGCAAAGCTGTCAAAATAAGATCGGAATTTGCACAACGATGGGGCATGGACAGGATCAGCTTGACCAGTGGGATGTGGAATCCTCCTGCATGTGCACATTTACATCCTGGTACATCGTGTAGGACACCGTGTACCTACCATAGCTTTAACTCCCCTGTTGGTGCACTAAATTGACATTATGTAGTGTACGTAGTTAATAAATGCTGCATTTATGTGGATCTGCACATTTTTTCACTTCTAAGTTATAAAAGAGAAAATCCAAACAAATACTTGGAGCATCAGCTTTAGGCGTATTGACAGCACCCTGAAAGTGCCCTGGCACTAAATGTGCTGTATTCCTTTTACCAGACATGGGATCCGAAGACATTCAGATTGTTGAAGACAGGCTGGCCTTCATAAGCTCCGTATGTACTTTGTGTTGTACTGTATTTTAAAGTATTTATCATACAGTATTTATTGTGCAAATATACACATTTGATGCACCGAGAAGTGACATATATACTGCTCACAAAATTATGAATGGAATATCCCCCCATTTTTGTGAGCAGTGTAGTATTCATGTATGTACAAGTAATAGGTTTCCCATTTCAGATGGTGAGTCAGGTTTATGTGCAGTTTGCACTGGGACAAGTAACATGTATAACATCACAAGCTGGAATCTTGTACCAAACACCAGCAGTTTGCATGAAGCTTGAAGGTGGCAGCTACTTTGTCAGTAGTTTGAAGCACAAGTGCAGCTTATCAGTGGAGACGCGTCAAAATCAAAATGCAGCACACAGCAGTAGACTTTGTTGATTCGTTAAAAGTTAAAATGTTTTGTAATACGTTGTCCTGGCAGCAAAGTTCTAACAACTTGAAAGATACAGACAGATTTTCAAAGCTGATACTTTGGAGATTCCATGATGCCGTATATCCTAACCCGATTTTCAGGCCTTTGGAGTAAAAATATCCCACAAAAGTCAGGATTATAGTCTTTTTGCTTAAATCACCCTTCTTACTAGATCTATACCCACCTTAAGTGTATTGGATAAAAAGCTCAGCTTTTATCTCATCTGGCTGTAGTAGGGCACTCCAGTAGCTACAGGTGCTCTCAGCCGTGGTTAGATGACAGAATCGGACTTCAAAATAGCTTCTTGGCGCAGGCATTGGTGTCTACTTTCTGCTTTTAGATTTGGAGACTTAACTTCAAATTGCTTTGGTTATCAAATTGCGAAGAAGATCCACTCTAACAGTTTTTTTAAGTGACCCATAGTGTGAGACTGGGTGTGTGTGTGTGTGTGTGCCCTGGGATGGACTGGCGCACCGTCTAGGGTTATACCTGTCCTTCCGCCCAGTGACCCCGTGTGGATTAAGTGGAAGTTAATGGATGGATGGGCAATATAATCCTTCAGTGACAAATATGTTTTTGTTCAGCAGTAAATTATACCACCTTCCCATGAAATACAAATTTCAAATACCTGCAAATTAGGCCAATTCCGAATCATGATAATGTATATTCGTTCCAAGGTTAAATTTGAATTGAATGTTAAGTGCGTAATGAGGGATTGTTCATGACTGAAATCACTTGTGATTCAGTACAGTAACACAGTGTTCTAACAAACATGACACCATCTGACTAAAATCACAGAGATGGGTAACTATGTATAAGTGATTAGTCCTCTCTATTGTAAATCATGTTCAGTAGTTGTAAGATGTGCGTTCAGTCACTCACAAATCTTTAGTATTAGTGCAGTTTATAGGCAGAAGTCTAGAATCTAAATGAGAAGACGGCTGAGAACTGCAAGATAAAGCTTTCAGATATGCATAAAATAGAACCTAAGAGGAAAAAGGTGTAAAAAGGAGAACTGAACCTGTAGGCTTGGTTTTTCATAAACATTCATTTATTGATTCATTATCTTCCACCTAATCCACACAGGGTCGCGGGCCTGTGGGCACAAGGGCAGGTGCAACCCTAAACGGGTCGCCAGTCCATCGTAAGGCACACAGTCACACTGAGGACTACTTTAGAGACACCAATTAACCTAACACACACGTGTTTGGACTGCGGGAGTACCGGAATAAACCCACACTGATACAGGGAGGACCCAGGTCGCTCCACCCTGGGACTGAACCCGGGACCTTCTTGCTGTGAGGCAGCGGTGCCACCCACCGAGCCCCCGTGCTACTCTGCTTTGCAGCAATGTTTGTTAAATCGTGATGTACATTTAATTGAATTTGTTAATTCTCAAAATCGTAAGAAATAGGTGGGGTCTAACTCTAAACCCTATGCAGTATTTGTATTTTGTTTGCAAATGTAATGTCAAAAAGTCATATTTGTAGCGCACTTTGTGTCCTTCTCTCACACAGGGTTTAAAGTACCCGGGGATGCCACGTTTTACAGACGCTCCTGGAAAGATCTACCTACTAAATCTGCATTCTGAGATGGATCCCATTGAGCTAGAAATCAAGGGAGATTTTGATGCAGCTTCTTTTGGCCCACATGGAATCAGTGTTTATACAGATGAAGAAAGTATGGTTCATTTCTTAAATACTCCTGATTGATCACATTCCTATTTATTGGTGGATTAGTATCGTATTGTCTTAAAAGGATATTGAAGTGGAACAGGAATGACTGGCTGATAAATATCTATTTAATGTTATATGGAAAAAATGTGCATGTAACACTGAGTGCACCACTTTACACTTACCTAGAGGGGCACTGAGAATGGGAAGGGAGACACTCTGGCGATTTGGTAACTCTAACGTAAAGGAATGGGGATTCCTTTCAAACAGATTTCAAAACTCACGCTGTCAGACTGGGGGTTACAAAGTGGGGAAGCACTGGTTTGTATTACATAACCAACCTGGTTGAGATCATGCCTCTGGCAAGGTGTGGCTTAATTTCATTTTGAGTTTGCGTAATTCCGTCTCTGTGTTACCTGTCTCAGAGTCCCAGTGTTGAGTTGGACTCTGACCTGTGAAAAAGTCTTTACAACCATTAGATTAGATATACCATTGATTTAGTAATTGTGTAATGATCGTGCACGATTATTTCTTTCTCTTTATTAGAATGCAATCAGAAATGACCAGGAATGTATTTGTATGGAGTATTACAAAACTGAAAGCGAGAAAAACAGCTTCTTTAGGCTACAGTGGAAAGTCTTTAGTGCGACCCAGCCTTACGCTTTAAAAATAGCAGCATCTGGTATCTCAGTTTGGATGCCATGTCGACCCTTCTACAGTCTTAAGAAGCTTGATGAGGAATGTTTTTTCTTAGAAGGGTAGCAGCCAAGAAACCACTTTTTGGGAAAGTGAACAGGGTTGATGGACTAATATATGCTAAAGCAGTAGAAAGCATATTAAGTAGTGATAAAGTTTTGTGCAAATTTTACATCCGGTTATTGATATTTTATATAAGGTTAAAACAACAAATCTAATGGTGGTCTTAAAACTTTTGCCCATCTCAGAGCTGGGTCTATGGAGGTGAGTTTATAATTCTATTATTAATATAAGTTTATGATGTCCCCCTTGTTTCAGGTGGCTCCCAGTATTTATTTGTTGTCAATCATCCCCAGAACAACAGCCAAGTTGAAATTTTTCAGTTTGTTGAAGGGGATCTCGCTCTCGTGCACCTCAAGACTATAAAGCATAAGCTGCTCCATAAGTATGTCAATCCTGAAAAGACTGGTTCCTTTATTACATGTATTTTTAGTTAAAGCTACTTCCTGAGTTGTTGTTGTTGTTGTTGTTGTTGTTGTTGTGTGGTATAGTGTGAATGACATCGTAGCTGTAGGCGTGGAGAACTTCTACGCCACTAATGATCACTTCTTCACTGATGAATGGCTTAAATTGCTGGAGGCGCTGTTTTCTCTGGCCTGGTGTGATGTGGTGTATTACAGTCCTGAGGAGGTTAAAGTGGTGGCAGGAGGATTTTTCGGCGCCAACGGCATCAACATTTCCCCCGATAAAAGGCAAGTCTTTGTGAAATGGTGAAGATCATCATAGATTGACCTAGAAAATCATATCACATAAATATGACCTATATAAAGGGTTCATGTAGTGAACTTACAGATGCAACATTATAGCGACCTAGACATAGTGTATGCAAAACAATGTTTTCAGTGGGGTGTTAAACTTTTAATAATGAGTAAATATATAATTGCATATAGGTTGAAATGGCTGTGACATGCAAAATACCCCGATACATCAATACCTACAGCCTTTCTCGCCCTTTCAGAGCGAGCCTCTTTGAGTGCCTGCTTCTTTAAATGTTAACGAGCCACTAATGTCCCCACTTCTCTAAGTGATTCACACCAAGAGCTAGAAACATATAAAAGGTTAATAAATCAACCAGTTAAGTGAATCAGTTAATAAGTGAGGAGACATCTGATTCAGCTGTCAGAACTCAGGTGAGCCAGAATGTCAGCCAAGGCACTGACGACATGACATCAGCTTTTAAAGCATGTCATGTCATGTAATCTAGATGGTAATCCTTCTTTCTTTGGGACAGATATTTGTATGTGTCAGATTTAATGAATCACAAAGTCGTCGTGCTGGAGATCCTGGGAAACAGAACACTATCTCGTGTTAAGGTACGCAACTGAATTAAACAGATTATTTTTTGTTTCATATACAGTGGAACCTTGGTTTTCGTCTTTAATTTGTTCCAAAGTGCAGGACGATAACTGAAATGAACTATAACTGAAGCCATAGTTCCCAGAAGAAATAAAGTAAATCAGATGAATCCGTTCCAAAGACAAGATATGAACAGTTCCACAGTACCAACTCACTTGTATTTAGTACTTCACATAATAAACACACTGGTAGATGAACATGCAGTGTAACGTTTGGAGTCGTTCCCTTTTTTGGGTTTCCACTCGAACCCAGCACATGGAACTTCACTACTCAGTTTGTTCACTACCACGACTGTAATAAACTTGCTTTTATAGCTTTTCTAGACATTCCTACTTGAACTTAAGAACCGAAGCTCGGAGGCGAAAAAGGCGTCATGACCCAGGTACAAGTCTGTGGGTGGAATTAGCAGCAAGTCTCGTTAGAATGCAGATGAAAACGCGTGAATGTGGATGAACGATAACCGGGAGAAAATTTTCATTACCTGTAACGAGTTCAAACGAAACCTGAAGTTTCACTGTACATGATTTTGTTTCCTTTATGTTTAAAACTGATTTGCGCATACAATGCATATAATCATATAATCCTGTTACACAGGAAGTGACAGTAGGCTCTCTTTGTGACAATATTGACGTGGAGAGTGAAACCGGTGACTTGTGGTTGGGCTGCCATCCAAACGGACTCCGATTCATCCGACAAGATCCAAATGATCCCCCTGCTTCAGAGGTGTGTATGCTGGAATAAATTCTGGATGTTGGATTGAGGCTTTTAGTGGGTACATGTCTTTGTGAAAAATATTATAGGTAATTTCATGGTAGTCATTTATTAAGCCAATATCACATCACAGATAAAAATCTATGCATGTCATTATTACATCACGCATAAGACATAAATGTGGCACAGCAGTCCGATTTGTCAGTGCAAGTCTAATCTCACCACCAAGGAGACTCATGTTTAGGTCTCTCCTAAGGTCTGTTGTGGGCAGGGCTGTGCACAGACAAGGGAGGAAAAGTAGGATAGCGGATCTTCTCCCTGTTGGCAGATGGACAGGACAAGTGTAGTACCCTTTTTAGGTGTTGATTTATTCTCAGTTTAGAATAGTAAGTCATTTGGTGTCTCTAAAGCGTCCCAGTGTAAATGAGGGACTGTGTGTTTGTGTGTGTGGCCAGTTGGGCCACCTCTCTTTTCAAACCTGGATCGGATTATACCATTATGGAAATGAATGAATGAATAAATACAGCTGTTTTTCAGTCATACATTTCAGTGCTTATCAGATCAAGTGCGTATGCATAACACCGGATTATGTGTTGCAGGTCATTCGGATTCAGAACATCCACTCTGAAAAACCAGTGGTGACTCAGGTCTACATGGACGACGGAAGAGTGCTCATGGGATCCTCAGTGGCAACTCCCTATGGAGGAAAACTGCTCATAGGAAGTGTTTACCACAAAACTCTGCGCTGTGATCTTAAATAGATCATTCACTCAAAACACCCAATGCCTCATGTATTCTTTCACAGCCCAGCGGTAACTGGTATGGATACAATCACGTTGCTTATGATTTCAATACATTTTTATTATACTGCTCACAAAAAAATGAGGAGTGAAATGATCCCCTAATGGAATATCCGATGTTTTTTGAGTAGAAAATAAAAATACCTTGATGATTTTTAAACGAACCAGCTCAGTACAGGTATTCGCCACATCAGGTCTGTTTGGCTGTACGTCTGAAAAAAGGTTATTATCCTTAATCTTAGGGATATTAACTTATTTATTTACTTACCGTAGTGCGGCGTTAATAATGACATGCAACGTCTAGGGCACAAGGGCTGACAGCGGCACTGTTTCTACACGCTACTCCGATTCCTGCTCTCTTTTGAAATCAGCTTGTGTCATAAATGCAATAGCAAACAGTATTGCACTCTCACATCACTTAAATGTGTTTTTGTGTGTGAGAGAGGTAGAGATTGCACACGGGGTAAGGAGAGTGACATGGCCAATCTTAAATATACCGCTTGCAAAAATTAGGGGATAGTTCAAAATGTAGAAAAAATATCCCCTAATGAAATATCGCCTTATTTATGTGAGAGGGTGTAGTTTAAAAAAAAATAGTGTAACTCAAGTTGTGGTGGTCCAGTTTGATATTAAATAAATCACTCTATACCAATACCAATACAGTCGATTCCGGTTAATGGGACCACATCGGGACGTGATCGTTTTGGTCCTAATAACCGGATGGTCCGATTAAACGAACATGCCTTATGTTACAAGACGGGACGTGCTATAATTTATGTAACATGTTAAATGTTTATTACACTTTTATTGTGCGATATAAATTGTTAGGCAAAGACCTGTAGGTGGCAGTAGAGGGCTGGGGAGAAAAGCAAAATGTTGGTCCAAATAAGCGAATAAAATTACACGTATATAATAGGATTTGTTTCGCTACTTGAGGATTTGGTCCGAATAAGTGGCTGGTCCCATTAACCGGTGGTCCAATTAACCGGAATCCACTGTATTCAGTCAATACTGGTGCACTACAGTTTTTAGGGGATATTTAATTATGGGACTTAAGACTCAAGCGTGTGTGGAGGCAACCGGGTGAGGAGTACAAAGACAAGTGCATCATGCCTACAGTCAAGCATGGTGGTGGGAATGTCATGGTTTATCTTAAAATAGGATTCCAGTGGCAACCTGAAGCTCTAGTGAACTCTGTGCCGAAAAGAGTTATTATAGAGAGTTATATATGCGCATTCAGAAAGTCTTTCAGAAGCTTTTTTTATGTGAAGGCCTTGTGCTACAGTAAAATGTTTAAAAGTTTTGACCTTGTCAGTCTTCACTTAATACCCCACGAAGACGAAATGAAAACAGATTTTTAGAGGATTTGGAATTTTATTAAAGAAGAAACATTTTGCATGAACATAAATATTCAGACCCTGTGCTAAGCTAAATTTTGCTCTGCAGGCCTGATCATAGGTGAGCTATTTCTACACCTTGATTGGCTCCACCTATGGTAAACTGAGTTGATTGGACATGATTTGGAAAGACACACACCTGTCTATATAAGGTCTCACAGCTGACAGTGCATATAACAGCCAAAACCAAGCTGTGCACAGTGAATTCCAGAATAGGACACTGGACTCCCTGCCACCCGAACCAGGATAAGCAAGATTAAAACAGGGGGAGAAAGGTTTTTAATGATAGGCTCTTGGCACCCTAGACAAAGATATGCAGAGATGAAACAGGATACGTCTGATTTAAGCTATATGTACAGTACAATATATCCTGACTTTAAGAGAAAATAAGCAACAAATGCAACTCCGAATATGATTGTTAATATATTAATAAATTCCATTACAACATATTTATTAAAATGTTGCATCAGCTATCATTTTTACTTCATTTCTTTCACAAAAAATCTGTACAAGAAAACTTTACTGGCAGTTTCGTCACACACTGCATCCCAGGAATTTTAAAATTAATCCTTTTTAACTTCCCCTCCTGGATCACATTAGCTTAATCACAGGATTGCAGCACAAGGGCATTGGGTATCACCCTGATGGCAGATGTATAGAGTATTTCCATTTATTAAAGACGTTAAAGAAGAGACTAATTGGATGGCTGTTTCAAATCCAAGTGGAAAGTGAAATGAATTATGTGTTACCCAGCATTTTATTGCTTCCTGTATATACCATATCATCTGTAATGCATTCTGGGATAACGATTCATCAAGTTCAATGGGATTTTAAAAATATTCCCAAACTGATTTAGACTGATGAGACTGCAGTATTTATTACAGACCTATGACACAAATATTATTAAAAGGTGCTTCGCATTTTTTGTTTTTTCGACTTTACAAAGAGAAAGCCTCAAATCTACACTGCTCACAAAATGGGTGATATTTCCATTTTTGGAGCAGTATGGTTTGTGTCTTTGTACAGAGACACCTTTGACGGTTGTATCTAAAACAGCAGGAGGTGGCACTGTCCATTGCAGATTGAACATTACCCATAAGCCTGTTCCTGTAAATAGATTTTTAAAAACACAAGTTTGCCAAATTTAAGTGTCCTTTAGCCTAATGTGTTCGGTTTTTGGTCACAAGACGTCTTGAACTTGGTTGAACTGGTTCTTGTTACAGTACATTGTAATACATATGGAGCCTCGAACATAAGTTTAGTTGATTCAGCCATTTTAGCATTTTAGATGTTCCATCCATCAATTATCTTCCGCTTAATCCACACGGGGTCACAGGGCAGGGACAACCCTAGACAGGGTGCCAATCCATCGTGGGGCACACACACACACTCAGTCACACACTAAGGGCCACTTTAGAGACACCAGTTAACCTGACCTACATGTCTTTGGACCGTGGGAGGAAACCAGAGTACCGCTCCACCCTGGGATTGCCCCATTTTAGATGTTGTTGAATGCAAATTTTTCAATTAAATCTATGTTTCTATTTAAAATGCACAAATGGTATACTTGATTATATTGTGATTGTGTATCTGTAAATGTGTTTACAAACCAAGGCTGCTCTGGGGGGACCAGTCTTGAACAATTCCAGCTTTCTGGCTAAGTGTCCCAAGTCACTACCAGTCTGGGTAGGTTGGAAATCTGTCACATTATTGTTAGACACAAAGCTAGATGCTGCATCAGTCATAAGGCTGGACTTGGCTCTAAACTGGGAGTTCTAAACATTTCAGATTAACTAGTGATTTCCCAGAGTACAATATGTTAAATGTTTAATTGTTGTGCTACTATGTATGGGCATGTGATCTCTTTGGGGTTTCCCTCAGGGGAAGGGGAAGCCGATACTTTCCCCCTACAAACAGTACTGGAGCAGACGGTAGGGAAGGTTTACTGCTTAGTGACGACTTTCAAGCAAAAAGAAGTCTGTTGTTTGTTAGCTGTGCTAATAAAATGGCATTTTTCAGTAGGATTCATGTTAACCATGATCTGACATCTCAGGTCAAGTGTGCTGCTGGGTGTAATCATAAACAAAGTTGTAATCGTTAGGTTCTTTGGGCACAGGAGGTGGTATCTCGGGAATATGGACGTTCTCCAGGTCCAAGAGACGGAGCTTTATCTCCATGGTAACCAGCGTGTCCAGGTCTGACTTGGTGAGCTCGCTCGTCATTTCTTTCCCTAAAAGTGCATTCAGACCATCGGTCCAGATGCAGTACTTGCAATGAACAGAATGGGAAAATAAATGAATGGAGTATCGTCTTGCAAACACCCAATAACTTCAATATACACAACATGAATAAAAACTACACATTATACCTACAGGAGCTTTTATCACATTCTAAATGCATAGGTATTAATATGCCTCAGACAGTCTTCATGGACCTTGCCTTGACATTTTGCCTTCCCCAAAATGGTCCATCGAGTTGTAAATGTACAATCGTCCAAAATATCTGAAGATTTTCCTTCATTGGAACTATGGCCTAAGCCAACCCCCGAAACACCTGATCACAGACCTCCTCTACCAAACTTTAGAGTTGGCACAATGCAGTCAGGCAGGTCAAGTTCTCCTGGCGTTCTCTATCAGACTGCCAGATAAAGAAGAACGTTTCCCTTCGTCACAGTACACACTTCAACTGCTCCAGAATCGGCGATGGCACGCTTTACAAAACTGCCACTTGACGTTGTGATTTGTGATCTAAGGCTTGCAGGCAGCTGCTCGACCATGGAAACCAATGCCATGAAGCTCACAAAGCATAGTTTTGCTTGCTGATGTGAGGTGTTTTGGACACTGCTCTGTAACTCTATGTGGAGTTTCTGTGGCAAGATGCTTGATTTTATACACCTGAATTGTCCCAACACGTTTGTCCAAATAGCGTGCAACGGTTGTTACCTCATACTTGTCCGGAGCAATGAAGTTCAGATATTCATCAGACTCGTATACGATAGAGAAGGCCAGCTCGGACATCTCCTACAGAGCAGAGGAGCAGTAATTAATTCTTAACAGACCTTCGACATGTAGTGTTCACCTACTGCGCATATCAGCTGTTTTCAACTGGGGCACTGACGTGCCAGATGGTAGCCCTGTCACTTTTCTGCATGCCCTCCAAAGTCCCTTGAAGAGACCAGTCATTTCTAAACCTGTCTTTAATGTAACAGATGAAGTCGTACAGCAGGGTTTGCTGCATGAGGTCTGAATCAATTATTCTTTTGTGCTCTAGTAGAGTAAAATGAATTCCAGTGTGATTCATCGGTCTCTGTTTATGACTGGTGGCACAGAATTACTGGCCAAGGTGTAAGTTATAGGGAAAAGGGAGTGCTCTTGTACCTTGTTCTGCTTTAGTGCTCCTTTCTCCTTCAAATGAGGGCAGTCTTTCCCAGTTATCACTGCCTTGATATCTGCCACTGTTACTGCAGCCAGACATGAGGACAAAGATCCTGTTAGTGTACAGCTTATCTGCTTGCTCTTTGGGTTTTTCAGTGTCCTGTGTTGCAGGAACATTGTTAGAATATCCTGTGTGGAAATACAAGTTCTTAGAAAGCTGTGAAGAGGTCTAGACTTAGACTTGTAATTTTTAGAGCTAGAAAACAGGGCTGGGCGGGGGGACGATTTCTGAGGAGAGAAGTGCAAGCTGGGTTAAGTTTCTGCTTTATGAGAGAATTGTAAAGGACATTAAACAATTTGATAAGACAATGCAACGATTGTTATGCAATTATCTGTATAAAACACTCAAAAACGGGAACCTGGTAAATCTGGAGTAAAGGGAATTACACTGTAAATATACAAACCTAGGTGATAGCCTAGGCTATTTCTTACATATTAGTAGGTCAACTTATGCTTCACACTGTGCCACTAATGAAAAATACATTACCGGTATGAAGGAACAATAACAGTATGACTAGGCCAAGTATGAAACATTTCAATGCCAAAATTTGCCAATATGCATACGCTGTCCTGACACTTCATTAGATACATCTTGCTAGTACCAGATTGGACCCCCTTTTGTCTTCAGGACTGCTTTCACTCTTCATGGCATAGATTCAGGAAGGTGCTGGAATCATTCCTCAGAGATTTTGGTCCATATTAACATGGCAGCATTATGCAGTTGTTGATTTGTCAGCTGCCCATTTTGCATCTTCACATTGCAAATCTCCCATTCCACCACGGCCCAAATGTGTTAGATTGGATTGTGATCTGGGGACTATGAGGGCCATTTAAGTCCAGTGAAGCCACTGGCATGTGTTAGAAGCCAGTTTGAGGATGGATCCATGCTTGCAGGTCGTTTACGCCAACGGCTCAAATGTTGCGGCAGAACTCAAGTCTCATCAGAAAAGGCAACGTTTTTCATAACATATATTGTCTACCTCTGTTGATCGTGAATTGCAATTCTTTGCTGACAGGAGGGGCATCTGGTTTGGTCATCTGCTGTTGTAGCCCATCTGCTTCAGGGTTGTGCGCTCAGAGATGCTCTTCTGCTCCTCCTTTTGCTAACTGCTCCTCACACTGGATATTTTCTCATTTTGGTTCATTCTTTGTAAGCCGTAAAGATGACTGCGTGTGAGTATTTCAGAAACTGGGATACTCGCACCACCCAGTCTAGCACCAACGACCATGCCGTGTTCAAAGCCACTTAAACACTATTTGTCTAACCATGTCTGCAGCCCTGAGGAAAACTACAAATGGTTGCTGTTATTATTACATTTTAGTATCTAAAGGACTCACATTTTCCCTGTAGAGATTCGTGGGGAATTTGTCCTTGTGAAAATTCCTCAACATCCCCGTAGTGCAGCACTTTGTGATTTGGCGACAGTCGGCAATACCAGAACTTGTCTAAGGAAAGATGAATAATATTGTGTAAAACAGGAAATATAGTGACGTAGTAAATGTAATCAGCTGGGGGAAACTATTGTGCGGACTAAAGCAGTTATGCTTTTGTCACATCATGCACATGATAAATGTTCACTGATGAGCCTATAGATCACCTAAAGACCCCTTTGCCCACTGCACTGTTGGGCTTCTGCTGGGTTTCTTCTCATCAAGATCTGTATAGGGGCGTTGTGGTATATGGCACTAGACGGAGCAGTAGATGCACACGGATGAACCTTGTGTACCCAACATCCTGTTTCTGGTTACTCCTAGAAGCACTGTCAGTAGGTACTTTCAACTGTTGCAAGTTAACACCCCAAAAACCTTGCTGTTTCGGGGATCGTCCAACCATGGCCTGGCCATAGTGATTTTGCCCTTGCTTATCCCCTGCTTATCTCTAATACATCCAGGTAGGAGGACTGGTTGTTTTTTGTTTTTTTGCTGTCTAATGTATCCCAGACCGTTACATGCACAAATATGACAAAATATTCGTCATTCTATCTGTGATGGGTCGTTTTGGCTCATCAGTGTATAACATTAATAGATGCTAAAAAGATTTTAGAATAGTTCAAAGAAGCTCCATTACTCTGCCAAGAAAAGTGCAAAGTGGTTTCAAAGAGAAACAGATGGTGAAAAATGAGATCACATTCTGTAGTTTACTGGCCCTTAGTCGCTGCTTTCATTGTATGTGCCATTAGAGTTTTGAGGTCACGTTGCATACAGTACCATCTTTCTACCAAAGAGGTCCCAGAAGAAATCCCCAAATTCTATATGAACATGTCTCACAATGAATGACTTACCCTGTCTACGGCGAGTGCTGATCTTCCTAAAGCAGGTGCCCTCACACAGCCGGTTTAACCTCTGCTGTTTAATTAGTTCAGACACTTCTGGCTGGAGCCTCTCACGCAACTCCCTTAAACATAACCATAAGCACTTTTGTCACTACAGATCCATTCATTCGTCATCTTCCAATTAATCCGAACGGGGTCACGGGCCAGCCGGCAACTCCGAGAGCAAAGGCTGGAACGATCCCCCAAATAGGGCGCCAAGCCATCATAGGGCGCACACATATACTCAGTCACACACTAAGGGTCACTTTGTAGACACCACTTAACCTAACATGCATGTCTTTGGACTGCACGAGCGAAAATGCTTTTATTTAGCATTTTTCTATACTACAATGCAGGAAATATCTTATTATTCGCATAACAATTCTGTTTTTCTTTTGTTTTAAAACTTAAGAAAACGATTCGTATTTGTCACATCCCGCCTTTTGCTGTAATGACAGCTGGCAAGTTTGCGTAAATTGGGATTGTACTGAATGCTTACCTTTCTCTGCCGTCAAGTGCCCCCATTAAGGTATCATTATTGGTACCAAGATACATGCATACTTGCTTGACCTAATAATTACACAGATGCCTCCCTTATATTAAATCATAGTAATATTATTATAATCCAATCATTTTGAGAGTTTTTTTTTCTAAAAATCAAACCATTCTGAGTGTAATATGGGGGCACCCTGGGCTTTGACTTTGAAACTGAGTTATATGTAGCCCGGACATTCATACAAGGTGCATTAACATTAAATAAAGAAGATAGGAGAGTGTGCTCACTGCATTGGGTGGGATTTTAGTTCGTCTTGGTTCATCCTTTAGCGTACGTGTTCGATGCGGACAGCTTTAAATCTCTGTGTCAAAGTCTGGAGAAGCTAATGTCATAGCAGCATGAGCGTCTATGCACAGAAACAAAACAGACATTTTAATCATAAAAAAAAACAGGAAAATGGTCAGCAAATAGATCTATTCCACTGCAAAGATAAACAAAACCAGAGATTTTGTACTGGAGTTAGTGGAATGGCCTGCTTTGTACTATGTTAAAACTTGCAGAATAAAATGAAGTGGGATCATCATGACAACACAAAACGTCATTAGTATCTGGATCCAGGGTCATGGGCATGGTCAACCATCAGATATTAATTACTTTCAGGCATAATTGGCCCCACGATAAAATGAAGCCTTGACGTCGTATCTGTTGCTGGCTGTTTTGGGATGTTCTTGAAGACTGTTTCAGCACCGTTCTCTAAGATTTGTCATGGAATGCTGTACATTTTAAGCTCAAACCAACAAAAACAGCCACAGCTGATTATTCGTTCTTCACAAAATAACTCCAGTAGGATATAGGCATAGGTTTTAGCTTAGAAGTTAATGGGTCAGCCTTGCTGAAGTGACAGCTTGGTTGGACCAGGATATGAAGTCACACCCTTCCATAAGGTTATGAATTCAAGAGGCTTAACTGGACCAACACTGTGTATTACAATTTGTGAGCCTAAAGCTAAAAACGAGAGGAGCCTGAGGAAAGACAGTGGACGATCCAGAAATATTTTTAAATCTAATCACTGAAAAAAGAGAATTATGAAGAAGAAACTTGTCATTGTAAAAATGAGAAGTGGAAGTGAATACTTAAATTTCACTAGTCTCAAGACTTTGAAAATCCCTGTAGTAGGCAGGATTGAAATTCTAAAAGGCTGAAACGGACTGTGACTGATTTTCACTATAAATTATGCACCCGGTATGTCAGCAAAGCTTCCTAATGCAGTTCCAGTTTGACTTGGCCATTCATGCTGAATGGGACTATAACTAGGACTGTATGTCAGATCAGCCAAACGCTCCATCAGTTGAAATTAGGCTCTTGATGAAATGGTACCAGGCTTCTATATGGTGATAATGCTTGTACTTACATGCCAGTGCCACAGCCATGTGTGTTCTCCAGCGCTGCAGTCACGTACATACGAACCGGTGAGCAGAGTACTGATGCAGTCTTGAGACTTGGTCGCTGCAGTGATGAGAATGAAACGAAACGGTTGTAGAGAATACAGAAGTGAGAGTAAGACCGTCACTCCCCCTTGGCATACAGACCCAATTCTGATTCATAAGCATGCAGCCTTTGCTTATGTGTACATAAACCGAGTCGATTGGGCAGGTATCTCAATGCCTTTGTGCCAACAGCCAATAAAGAGCTTACTGTGGTCACATGCTTGATGCACAAAGGAGGGAACACGAAGAGGATGGATGGAGGGAAGGGGGAAGGGATGGAGAGAGGGATGAAATCCAGTGGATTTAATTGTAGGTGAGTTCAGGAGAGAAGGAGAGTAAGGTACAGCCTTGGGCTACACATACACAACCAAGCACAGGAAAACACAAATAGTACTCACCACTCGTTCCCAAGCGCCAGCAAGTTTGCACACACCAACGCTCAAACACAAAGGAAGCAGCCACTCAGGAGCAACATTTTTTTTTTTCTCTTCATTTTGCAGAAACGACGAGCCGGGGTGCCGTCATTAGGATTCTGTTGCCATGGAAACCATCTCCCCACCTGGTTGCTGCTGGCAGTGACATTGTGTGCCAGTCTGACATAGTACAAGCTGCCCGCCCTCCCTCTTTCGCCCAGTCCAGAGCCTGTGCCCCTCTCTAGCTACACTTTTTTTGGTCGGTAGCAGAAGAGCCATGAATTCTATCAAATCCTGTGGAAATACTTTTCATAACAGCAAAGTGGCATGGCCGGGAGAAAACTTTTGTACCAATAACTGTTTAGGTTGTCCAAAACATAAACTTTGGCGGTTCCCAAATTTTGGTTATGCACCGGGTTTCAAAAGTCCCAATGTAACGTTATTAATATTAATTAGATAGTGTCACCCACAGGGCTCAAATTGTAAGAATGCTTTCCCTTCTGTCCATAAAAAGGCTCTTAGTGGCTACTTTTGGGTAGTGTGTCTCTTGGTGAGAGTGTTTTGACTGCTAGACTCCCAGTACATGTCCTGCTATTGTCAGCCAGCCAGCATTGCCTTAGTTCATAGTGGTGTCATAAACATGACACCCGGACTGCTGTCATCTTTAGGGAGGAATCCACGCTCTGTTTGGGATCCCATGGCGGTCAGGTTCGAGTCTGGGGGCCTCCTGGTGAGCACTTTAAACATTTCTTTGCAGTGGCGCGACATTCCACCACCACTGCTGGTGTGATGATCCGGGGAGTGATTTCATATGACAGTCGGCACCCATAGTAGTGATACGAGGGACACTAACAGATCAGCGATATGTGCAGGACATCATCTGGCCACATGGGTCCTCTCATGACAGGGCTTCCAAGTGGTATTCTTCAGTAGCCTAATGCTCATCCACATCAAGGGTTTCCCAGGAATCGTTCTGTAAGATTTCTGTTCTGTTCTGCAACATTTCCTAGGACTTTACGGTCACCGTACAGTACATCATTTCACTCTAATATTGTAATCTTTTCCATATATCATTGTTACATTCAAATTCAAATTCCAACAACTGCTCGTAGCTTTTTTTTTTAGTTTTATCTCAGAAAGTGGCTGCTCCAAATGGTTCTGATGATTTGGGTTTGGTGGGTCTGATGAATAGATCTGGTTGATTTGGTGATCACTGTAGCTTTCTTGCAGAATTAAACTCCGTTATTGCTGAAGAAATTGTTTAAAGTGATCAATCCACTATTTCCTCCCAGCTATATTACCATCCACAAGCTGAGTCACCTCCATCACATGGCAGCTACCATGGAGAGACACACTCTGATGCAAAACTCCTTCCGCTGTGTTCCTCTTGGATTGGTATCGAAAGAAATGGCACCCAAATATGCACTTTTGGATTGCGGGTTTAGTTTGATGACATAAATAACAATGTCGTTATTTCTATTTACTTCAGATGTGAAAATGTACAAATTGTTGTGAACATAATGCATCCTCACAAAGGCGCACAGACATCCCGCTGTGCCGCAGACCCAGCATCTGACAAGGTCACACCTGCTCACCTCACACCCCCTGTGGCTGCAGCCTATTTTCGGACCCTGTCACTTCAGACGCTGACCTTCTTTCACATCCTGGGGGAACAAATCCTACATATGAAGTCGAAAATCGTATCTGTTTTCATTTTTTTCCTTCCTGGACTCATGTAATAGCACCATGCTTTGATTTTGCTCATTAGCAACAATCATAATACATTATTTATTATATTGTCTTTAAATACAGGTACATTTATTTTCCCCTATATTTAGCTTCTGTGCATTGAAATGGTTACATAATCTTAATTCATCAGGTACATTTGTTTTGTAATTGCTTGGATTCCGTTTTGAGTTTTGATCCACCCAAAGTGTCTTCCTTCTAATGTTTAGGGATTTTCCTTGCCATTGTCTAGCACCTTTAGGGCGATGGGCATAGATATTTCAAAAGCTTTTTTTTTTTGAGACATTCCACCTTTGTAATGAGCGCTATATAAAAATAAAAACCTTGATATATTGCCCTGAATAATGCAATAAATGTTGCTGGTGCCCATTTTACTTACAAAGCACAACATATATTTTGTAAACAGGTTAAGGTGTAGTTTGGAGGGGGGGGGGGTTATTTATTCAAATGTAGAGGTGAATTTTCAAAACATTGTATCATATGTATTATATGCAAACATCATATACTGCTCACAAACATTAGGGGATATTTCAAATATTTCAGCAGTGTACATGTTACAGCAGTTCTTGTGGGAGTTACTGACTCAGCTGTGCCCCAAGAACTACAGGATAGTTTCCAGGCCACACCCACGACTCGAGAAAACCGAGGTTTTTTTTTTTTTTTATCGGACTATTTGTTGTTGCTTGTGGTCTCATATTTCATCAATAATCCAAATAATGTTACGGAGTGATTAACTGAACGTCTTTCATATTACACCGCTGCGATTTGCGGAGAACGCGATGTCCTGATTTGACTTTCCAGTCATAGAGCGCCACCGTGGGGCCAGCAATAGAACTGCATCAAGCTGGTGAAGTCTGGAATGTGTTCAAACGTTCAAATTTATAGCCAGATTCCAATATATTATTACATTTTTTAAAGAAAATAAATTATAAAAAATAAAACAAACAAATATATTTTTTTCCCCAGGAGAAAAAAAAACCTGATTTATGAAATATCTGTAGTTTAAGTCTACAGCGCAGTTTATTTTATTATCTTGAACTGCTTCCCATTACCATGCACATTAACTACACTTTCATTTTTCACTTTCATGCTTGTAAAGTGGGCGGCACGGGGGCTCGGTGGGCCGGCACCGCTGCCTCACAGCAAGAAGGTCCCAGGTTCAATCCCAGGGTGGAGCGGCCTGGGTCCTTCCTGTGTTTGTGTGGGTTTACTCCGGGTACTCCGGTTTAGTCCTACAGTTAAAAAACATGCATGTTAGGTTAATTGTCTCTAAAGTGGAAATTAGTGCATGACCGTGTGTGTCATACAATGGATTGGCACCCTGTCTAGGGTTGTTCCTTCAAATTTATCTTGCTTTATAGTTTTATTACTACATTTGTGTAATTTAAATAAGAACTAAGAAATAAGAAAAAAATAAGAAATATCCAGTTCTGGAGGGCCAGACTCCAGGACGGTTTGGTGATTGAACCAGGGACGTTTCTAGACTACCTGTTGTGCTGGGGAACACACAGAATTTCGAGGGGCACAACTGTACCCATTCATTTGCTTACCAGTTAGTCATAGAGTCACAGTTGTGATATTATTATCTTTTCTACAAGAGTGACATTCTTTGAAATATATTGCAGACAATAACAAAAAGGAACTGGCTCTGTCTAAAAGCATCGGCTGCTCAAGCTTTTCGGGAATGGGAAATATGGTGCCTGAAGTGACTTTGTATGAGGTGTCCTGTTGTTCTGCTCTGCAATCCAGGAAAATTTGTAACACAGTCACACATGAAATGTGACACAGCAACATCTTAAACATCTAGGGACAGTCTAATGGATTGAACTCAATAATTAATCGCCCGGTGCAGTAGGCAGGAAACTTTCTTCTGCCCTAGATTTACTCTTAAAGTTCAGTCATTTCTCTGGTTTTGACGTAAGCCTGTCTGCTTGTGAATTGTGATTATGGATTTGCCGTGGATTACAGTGTCTACCTGGGTTTTGACCCTCATAATGCCATGTGTGATTGGAAAAGCCTAACTAAAGTACACATAGGCTTTCATCCAATCCCCTTGGCTTTGAGTTGCAGTCTCTGAGTCAAACAGCTGATCTACTGTAAACACAACATTTTTAGCCAACATGTCTTTCTCAAGTCTACATACGTTTTTATGACCTGTTGGATCTAAATGAATTAAAACCCAGATTTTTAAGGTTCAACCCTTCCCCATGCAAACAAATCCCGCTTGTGTAGGCCTGTTTCTGGTTGAGGACTGTAACAGGTTAATGTTCAGTACTGTCATACCAGGCCTGTAAAACCATTCATTTGCATAACTTGATGTTTCTGAGCAGGTTTTAAGGTTTCACCCGGGAACAGAGCTTTTAAACAGCTCTTTTAGTAGGCCTGGTGCACACATCCTTGTTCTAAGGAATGCATGGAATTCATTCAGTGAACTGCAACAGCCAGCAGCCTAACTGGCGGAGTTCTTTTTAGGTCCTGGATGTTAGACAGAAGTAAGTAAGCCGGGTAGCCAGAGGTGGGTAGTAATATGCTACGTTAATACTCGTTAGATTTACTTAACTGAGTCGTTTGAATTTGGCATACATCTTTTTTTACTTCCTGTACTTTTAATTCATTACTTTTCATTACTTTTTAATGCCATTTACCAATTTCCTGTGGCTGAAATATAAATGCCTGTATATTATCTCAAACAATCTCCCACTGTTTTTGGTATCACTGATGGTTATCGGCATCAGTGGCCATCTCAGCGACACACACAAGGTTACATCCATACACAAGTTCATCTCAAGACCAGTCACATTTATACAGAGACAAGTCAATGCCAATTTAGAGTAGTCAATTAACTTAACACCCATGTCTTTGGCCTGTGGGAGGAAACTAGA
Source organism: Parotocinclus haroldoi (assembly GCA_034779995.1). Classification (NCBI taxonomy): domain Eukaryota; kingdom Metazoa; phylum Chordata; class Actinopteri; order Siluriformes; family Loricariidae; genus Parotocinclus; species Parotocinclus haroldoi. Next base: position 25,836 of record JAUZST010092927.1, read on the forward strand.
GTACCCAGAGTAAACACACACAGACACGGGGAGGACATGCAGACTCCACAAAGAAAAGTCCCAGGCCACTCCACCCTGGGATTGCCCCCACAGTTACTTGAACTGTAAGACTGTATGTTTTATGTCAGTCTGGATAAGGGAGTCTGCTAAGTGACTTTAATTTAAAAATCTAAATGAATTTGCCCAGAATTAGATGCATCCTGAAAGCCGGCCAAAAAAAAAGATTTCGGATTACAGAAACAAAAAGTGTGGTTTACGTTGATAAAGTTGTTTGTGACAGTCTTTGTGGCAGTTTTAAAGATGCACAACTGAAGGGCTGTCGTTAAAAAATGTATTACAAATGCAGCCAAATATGTAAAGGTACGAAAAGCGGTTTTATAACCTTAAATTAAATGTTATAACGACATGTGATGACATTGCACACACACACACACACACACACACACACACACACACACACACACACACACACACACACACATACACGCACACACACACTCTCTCTCACTCTGGGACACTTTAGAGACACTTGTTGACCTAACACAGGCCTTTGTAATGTGAGAGGAAACCCTCGCAGACATCTGGAGAACATGCAAACTCCACACAAGCAGGGGCCAGTGTCAGAATCAAACCCGAGTCACTGGAGCTGTGACTGCTGGTCACCTCCCAACCTTAGCCTAAATGTATTTATATGCACGTTGTTTCCTTTAATCTAATTTACTTTTATTTGTTTACATTTTTACTTTACTTTAAAATAAAAAATTTTAGTTTAATGGAAGGAGTAACGCATAACGAATATTTTTTTTTACCATATATTCCATACTTACTCTTATTTACTTTTCGAGTCAGTAGCTATTTTACTTGAGTAACATTTTGTTACTCTACCCACCTCTGTGGATAATATGTAACATTAGAAATTTGGAATAGGTACAGTAACAATAGATTCTCACAATAGAACTCCATAATGGCCCGTAATGCACGGTCACAAAAGGATTGCATGTACATGTTCTTAATATTTGATTTAAAAATGTGCAATACATTTCAATAATAATAAAAGCATAATAGCATTCAAAAAACAATTTTACAACAACAAATAGCATTAATATAACGGTCTCCTGAACATTGGAGCTGAGCTTAGGGGTAACTGCGAAAGCGCTCTCAATAGAATACAAAGTGCACTGTATAGGCTGCAATAACGCTGTAGGTCACACTCGGTCTAGGGCACTAGTGTAGGGAGGTGTGTCTTATTTGGGACGGGCTTGAAACACGAAACGGATGTGTGTTAGTCCGAATAGTTGAAGGAGCTGCAGTCAGATTTCGAGGAACGCCACTTTGTTGGGAGACCGCGTGTGGTGTTCGTTGCTAAAATCTACAATTTGTTATCGACTATTTTGCATGGAAAAAACCCGTACTTGGAAAAAAAAACAACCATTTAAGCGAAGTCGATCAAACTTGGTGATTTGAGATTATCTTCGAAGCTTTAATTAAGTTCAGCCTGAAGACGCCACCAGTAAGTTTGCTGTTTTTTTTTTTTTGACTAAACCTAAAATAACACGTATATGCCTGCTTGATGTTTTTAAACACCTTCGCATTTAATAAGATGGTTCGTGCTTTTTTAAACGCTTACGTCTAGATAAAAACAAAATGAATGTTTTCGTAAAAATACTAAAATGACACTAACAAGTGGGTCACGTGCTCATTTATGTTAATTGTTTTGCATTTGTCGACAGCCTTGGCTATAACTAAAAAAAAACGCATGCATTAATTAATATGTAGCTTTTGCATATATGCAGCCATGCTCAAACCTGTTTGTTTGTTCACGTAAAGTGGCAAATGCATCTAAAACTGAAATAAAACCAAAGCGATGTCTGTGTGGGGTTTTGCTGATGGCCCATTACATATATAACATCTCTCAGAAGCTCTGAAGCCCCTCCACTAAGCAGGATGAAATTGCATATTTTGAGATGGTACTACTTGTTCCTTTATGGCATTGAGTCACAAACACACTCGCCTTTGGAAGCCACTAAGTATAAGCCAGCACGCCATCATTTTCAGGTGCCAGTCCTGAAATCGAGATCACTTGCTTTTCTTAGCTCCATGGTGGGGTTGATGTAAGTGATCTCACTGGAGAAGCCAGGGTCCAACTCAAATACTCACAAACACAGCCCCATGAAAGTTATGATTTCATTATGTGACGCGCTCCCATGTGTAGTGCAGGATTATAGTAATAGAGGTTAAGCAAAGTAAGAATTGCATTGTACAGTGTAAGCGCCTGTTTTACTGTGCATATGACAATAAAACTCTTGCATTTTGAACGTGATAACACATTTTCCTTAATGTTTGATCATTCAGACTTTGGACAGAGGAATAACGGCAATAAAACCTCAGGTAAAAAAGATGGAATCACCACACTTGGGAGATTTTCCTCCCCAGTTCGTCTTGATTTGTAACAAGTAAACTGAATCGCTGATATGAAACAAAAGCTCTAACAGCCTGACATGCTGGCTTGGTGAAACAGACCTTAATCAATTGAATGACCATTTCTTTGCTGAAAAACATACTGGCACAAATCTGCAAATGCAAATGTGTCTTTAGTTAAACGGGAGTGCTTACGGCCCTTACTGAATACGTTTTTGGACTTGGCTGTTTAAAAAGAAAACATGGCCCCTACAAGGGAGCTGTTAGTTGAATCAATGGAAAGGGTTATAAAACTGAAGCTGGGCGTAAGATGTTGGTTGTTTGCGGTCCCAAGAAAATTAGAAAAAGTCAAATTTGCAGGAGAACTATTCAAAATCATCTGAATGAATTTGGATCTGCATGTGGACACGTAAAAGAAAGCTAGCACTAACATGTAAACAGAAACGGCAAATAGCCCCGATCAGTTCAGATTTTATGGTGGAAATATTCAACTGGTTCATGAGGCCTGACCAATCTAATCAGGAATAAAAGTGTAAAAGGAGATACAGAGTACTATTTTTTTTTTTTTTTTTCGTTCCTCAGGGTTGAGTGAGCCATCTACTTGGTATGAAAAAATATTATTTAAAAGAATGAACTTTGTAATTTATGATAGCTTGTAACAAAACAGGAACACTGGCTGAACATCCTGCAAGTTTGACGATCCCACAATGTTTGACTGACCCTCCCAAGACTGGTCTTTTTCCTCAAGCACTTATCAGCCAGGGCAAACGACCTTAGGACATATCCTACCATGAACTTGAGCAGACTCGCAGCACCTCTGAAGCCTGCCTAAACAGTGATTTTTGTAAATTTGTTGGTTTTCAAATGCTGGCCTTCACGATGGGATATGCCTGATTTAATCACATCTATTCCCCAAGTTGTTCAGCTCAAAAGTATGCACGTTGTGCCTGTGACGTGACTAAGCGTAAGCTTGTAGTATTGTAGTAACAATTACCTCTGGACTCCAAAAGGACCTCCGAACCATAAATGTGTTGATACGTTTGATATAATAACCATTTTTGTTGAGAATCGATCACTAAAACAGCGCTGTTCAAGAACCTTTGTTAACTGATGATCTGCTGCTCGCGATGGAAAACAATCGGACCGGCCTCTTAAGTGATGCTCCAGAACTACACTGCTCATAGGTATATTTCATGCCTTCTTTGGAGCAGTACAGTTAAATTCTCTCTATTCACCCCTCGGGCTTTTGTTGTGCAATTTTCTCCAAAGCATGTTCAAACAATGCCTTTGTATGTGCATTGGCTGTACATAATCTTTTGTTTTGATGAGCCTGCACACTGATGCCAAAAACAACACTGAACAAAAGCTTCAGCTGTCTGTTGGCGATGGCGCAAATTGAAGTCAAACAAAAAGCTTATGCACATGTGGTCATATGAGAATCCCTCTTAGAGTGTACCCTTACTACATCTGGTCGCCTTATTTTGTGCCAGCACATGACTGTACCCCTCGAAACACTGCTGGCTTGGGCCCACGTTGCCCTTAAACGTTCTAGGCACACTTACTTCGTCGGTACGCTGCTTTTGTGGCGGAGAAAGGCACAATAGGTTTCTTGCTTATACACTCCTCACAAAAAACGATGCGATATTTTACTGTAAAATATTTAATTTTGAAATATCCCCTAATTTATGCGAGCAGTGTATGTACTTTTTGGCTATTTTGGCTTTTTTTTTTTTGGTCAGACTGACAGGCAGCCCTCTCATACACGCCTTATAGATTTATTGATTGGGCAACGCAGCAATTTTGGGCTACGTATAGAGCCATATAAGTATGGAGCCAGCTGGCATCATGTTTTGTGTATTTTAATTTAGCTAATATCCACCTTTTCGGATAACGAAGAAATATAATCAAAGAATACAACAAAACAATATAAGCAGAACGTTTGTAATGCCAGGACTCTATCATCACAAAGAGTAGTAGCAGTGTTAGAAGAAAGGATCATTTACGGTTATATTATTTGTGTGTATTTTCGTGCATAGTCCTCCGTTTCTTTTGTTCGAACGGAATGAGTGGAGTAATTTCAGGATGCATCGTTTGCTTTCATGCCACACTGGTGTATGGGCGCTAATCTGAACCCCCAACCCCCAGCAGTGTTGCTTTTCCAGACAGAATGCTACTGATAGCATTTGGCTCTTATTCGGGAGTCATGGCCACGTTTTTGCTAGATTAATGTCTTTCAGTGAGATCTAGCGTTGAAGTCAAGACCAAGATCTGAGTACCCCAGCAAATAATGGGTGAGGATCTCTTGGATCAAAGGCAAGTTTTTTTTTTCAGTGGGGTATAGCATATCACAGAAATTGACTGCAATATCAATATCTCTTAAGTGCTATAATAAACCCAGTTGTCTTTCTTTTCATAAGCTCAAACGTGTTCGACCTGCTAATATGTTATTAGTGAATGTTCTTTAAAAATGTCTGCTTTTGTTTCTGTGTTTCTTTCTTACTTTGCCCCTCTTTGCACACCTCTTCTTTCTATGCGTTGCATCTTTAACGTTGGAAAATGATTGTTTTCGTTTGGGTGCTGCTCTCCCACGTTGTATGCAGTTATTTAGACCAGGTGTATCAAATCTCACATGAGAACGTGATGGGTGTGTTCATCCCACACTCACACAATCTCTTATTCCTGTTTTTCAGACAAGATGGAGCTGTCCATAATGGCATTGTTATGTTTCACCCACCTGGTCCCAGCTTTTGGTAAGTGTTTTAGACTTTAGACTTCAGAGTTTGTACTTGGTAAGGGTTTCCTATTTTTTTCTTTTTTGAATGTAAAATGTCATGCTTTTTTCATGCACAGAGGTTCCCAAATTTTACATTCGACTGTATTTATGGAACATGATAACAGCTGACGGTTAAGCAGAGCAAGCCTAGAATAAATGCCTGTAATGGTGGCTTTATACTAGCCTCTGTGTGTATGCGTAGGCTCAGCTTTTGGCAGGGAGATGCCAGGTAAGTCGGTCGAGGCTCAGATGTTTGTGTGTGTAAGCAATGGATGCCTAGCAATGTTTGGTTAATGTGTTTCATAGTTGCGACAATAAAATATGCTGTGGTGTGTAGTGTGTACGTGCTCTCCCTCCGGCAAAACGGAAGTGTTGCTGCTTAACTGCATTTAAACAAATGGTGACAATATTATGTTTGCCTTGAGTAACTCCTGAATGTGCTTCCATATGGCAGAAAGAAGAGCGCAGCATTTGCTTATCGCGCACCCTCAAGTAGTAATGCTAGCTCAGAGTCTCCCGTGACTGCAGTGTTGCGAAGCTAAGAGTTGACTAAGCCAGTGAAAGAATGCAGTGTTTAAACTAAAAATGAACTTAAAGAAGGCTGGAGTCACGTCATGCCCAGAATTAGTTTTGCAAAGAGAGAAACACTGGTTCTCAGTAGTTGGGAAACTTTATTACTGACCAGTCAAAAGTCCTTTATATGCCCTATAATAAGCCCTTTCCAGCCAAAACACGGGGGGGGGGGGACATGGCTAGTCGCACAATAAACTTAAAACTTAATTTTCACATGTGTTATTTGGGCAAATAAGTCGCCCTTGGTCCTAAGAAAGATAGTTATTAAAAGTTAGTTATTAAGCCAACCAACCATGATAGCATAATGGCACAGAATATTAGCCATTTTGACACAAAATTCCTTTTTCTGACAATGAAACTAATACATACATATTGAAACCAGCCTTATTTATATAAAGATAGTGAGATACTGATTGGTTTCATACAAGTTTGTTTCAGAAGCATTTGGCATCCATTAAAGAGTATACAGTGTTCCCTCTTTTGTGGCGGGGGGTTACGTTCCAGGACCACCCGCGATAAACAAAAAGCCGTGAAGCAGGGACGCTATATTTATTGAAGTATTTAAACACTATTCTAGCCGTAGAACTCGCAGAACGTTTGGGTGGCATCGTAGGGCTTGAATGAATTCAGTCTATAAAAATCTAAGTCTATGAAATTTTCACAAACGGAGAACACAACACCGCAGATAAAAACTTATGTCGGCAAGTAGTGCTTCAGGCGGCCGATCCTCTAGTCTTACTTCTCGTTTTCGGTGAGTATTCATCCACTGAGTAAACACGCTATTGTAGTGTTTTTAACTGTTGAATAATCAAGCAGCACGCTGAAGTAATGGAACGTTCTCTTTATTTAACACGCCATGCATTTTTTTAAAATGTAAAAGTTCTTCAATAACCCGTGAAACAGGGAAAATCCGCGATATATTTTTCGCATTAATATTTTTTGAAAACCCGCGATGCACCGAGGCCGCAAAAGGTGAACCGCGACGTGGCGACTGCTTATTTTAGTACGTGTATAGATGGCGTTTAAGTACACATAGAGCCCCTTTAATGCATGTGCTGATTGATATGGTGTTAGATATTTGAGGGTCTGGAATAGATTCATTCATTTTACATTATTACTTGAGGGGAAAAGTCTACAGTTTCTTGTCGTTTTCGGCACTCGTCACAAATGAACTACAACTAATCACTGTATTACACCTGAACAGACACAAAAATCTCTTAATAAGCCAGTATTTTAGAACGGGTTATTACTTAGACGGATATCATTTAGTTGCAGCATCATTGGGAAAAGGTTTAATGCGCTAATATACTCACAAAATGAGTATATTTTTCCAAAATGAATATAAAGAGGATCCCACAAGAACTACTGGACAGTCTGATTCTGTCCAAACCCCGTCACTTTCAGTGTGTTTTGCCAGTCTTGGGTGGCCATCCAGCCTACTGAACAGTCAATGTGGGGGTACTGTCGTCCATTTTGACATGCTTCTGTTCACCCATAAATCTGTCACCTGCTACTTGATCATCGTAATTGAGTTTATATCTCATTTGCGTAATCAAACAGCTTTCTTAGACTTTTCATTTGCTCTTCTGATGATCTTTTTAACCCTTTGAGGACCAAGGAACGCTCCTGTACTTTCAAATGGACGCCAAATGCGATTGAAACATCCTACAATTTTGAAAGGGTTAAGAAAGAAACACATTTTTCCTGCAACACTTCACTCGAACTCTTTCAGGACCGTAGGTCGCGTCCATCGCGTTTGGCGTCCTTTTAAAAGTATGGCACATATATGTACCTTGGTTCTTTGAGGGCTAATGGAATAAAATGCTGCTTTTTTTTAAAATCGCTTCATATCTGTTTTGAAATATCCCCTTATTTTTGTAACCAGTGTATTTAAATGCTTGCTTTTTCACTTTATGCGTACCGATGTAAGTAGTATGTAGTAGTAGTAGTAATATGTATAGTAATGGATACCATCACCACGTGAGCCCTGCGCAGCTCAGTGCCTAAGGTCATGTTGCCATCTTGATGGATTTCTAACAATTTGACCTTTACGACATTCCCAAGCTCCTATTTTAAGGCTCTTGCGAGCGCACTGCTTGATTACATACAGAGAAATGCAGAGTTGCTCCTCGAAGCGTTAGAGAATCTGTGGTGTCCATTTTGTTTGTGTGTTGAGATGGGGGTGGGGTAGACAGGTAACCCATACGCTTAGACAGTCGCACCATTCATAAGCATTTCAATCCAAGTCAAGAATGCTGCTTTATCTGTAGCCTGTAATCTTTGTGTTCTTTTTGGAAGCACACAGTCCTGCTGATTGTGTTTATGCAGAGGTGGGCAGAGAAGCACGAAACTTTGCTTAAGGCGAAAGTGCTCATCTAAATAACTTGAGTGAGAGTAATAAAGTAGAGAATAAAATGTAAAAAACTTGTGAGTAGTTCATGTATTATAAGCCATGAACCCTTTTGTAACTGACTTGCTCATGCAGGTTTAGAAATACGCAAAATGTTCCCAGTACAACACAAGCCGTATTCATTACCCAGTATTCATTCTCAACCAAACTGCTGTCTCACACCAGCAGTTTGTTATGCAAAATATAATCTAGAATATAGTGCACGTAAAAGAAAGCTCGTTTGGATTTCATCCAGTGTTTCGATGTTATGGACACATTAGTTGCAGCTGTAGAGGGAACCCCTTTAGGATCACAAATCGATTACTGTTGTACAGGATATACAGGACTGTGTAAATGCCTTTGGTCTCCATTAGATTTGGTTTTAGTAATAGTACAGTGCCCATGTCTAACATTATTGTTGACAACTGGACCAAAAAGGTTTTTGAAAAAAGGATTTAATCTTCATTCTAGTGAGCGTTAACATCTCACATGGTTATTAAGCAGCTACTCCTCCATAAATACTATTCCTGGTAAAACTTCTCAGTAAAAGGGTCAAATTGGCTAAATGATCCCTGTTGCTCAATTGTTAGGGGAGGTCACAAATGCTGGAAAAGAAGGTCCAGGGTTCAAATCCCACCTCTGCCAAGCTGCTACAGTCAGGTCCTTCAGCAAGACCCTTAACCCACATGTGCTTGGGTTGTTAGACTGTAGCAGTTGTAAGTTCCTGTGGATAAGGGTGGCTGCTAAATGCCATAAATGTAATGTAATGTAATGTAATTTACATTTACTACTGTAACCTATTGAACCTATTTCTAGAGGCAAACGTTTCCGTTAAAACGAAGCACTGGCTTACTCGCGCCGCGTCAGCAACAAACATTTATTTTCCATTCCACTGGACGTTTGAAAGTAAAAACGAACTTTATTTACAAACGCTGGTCACGGTAAGAAAACCATATGCTTCCTAAGCTGAAGTCTATACGACTCCCGTTAACTGTCACTCTCTCATGTACAGCTTTCCCCCAAACAGCATACGTCTTAAAGAGACAGTACCCATTTATACTGCAGCTGCAGTACCACATAATGAACTGACCTGTATGAAAAACTAAATTATCTAGTTTAATTATCAAAAATTGAAAACTGTCTTATTCAATAAAACATCTTAAATCAACAGCCACAAATAAAATTACTGGTAATTAAACATGGTCACTACAATAAAGTACTTGGCCCATATACTATAGAAGTTTTTCCTGGCCATATTCTACAAAGATTGAGAAATAATTATGTATGGTAATTGTACCATTGTTTTAACAAGGGATCTGTCTGTTCTAATGACCATGTGATCATGTTGGTGGCTAACATCCACATTCGAAAGGTTTATTTGAATATGCTTGAATAAAACAAGTCCATCGACGCAAACACGTTGGTGGATCATGAAATAGGTTTCCTAATCAAAGAAAACTACACTTGATGAGCATTATTTGTTTATTAAATGTGGTTTACACAGCACTCTGTAGTCTTCCACTTGGAACACACACACACACACACGATGCCAAGTGAAACTTCATGGCAGAACAAACAGTAGGCCAGAGTCCGTGTAGTATTTTATGATTAAATCTCAATTCGCTACAACTATAACTGCAGAAATGGGAGGCGTCTGTATATAAAATAATAAAACCTAAATGCTCAGACCTGCTTAGTGAGCCACTTTTTTTACACGCTCCCTTTATTCTTACCTTTGCATTTACGTGCCCTTAATCTGATCATAGTCTGATTTCTGCTGTTCAAGTGCCCATGTTTACAGCATACTCCAATCTAGAAATCAGATTCTAAAATCTTATGGGGTTTTTTTTTTTGTTTTTTTTTTTTTTTTTTTTGGACTGGATTTAAATCCAGTAACTCGTTTACTCATATCATGTATACCACTTACCTGATTTTGTAACCTGACATGGTTGCCAGGTATCCTAAATTTTCCCAATTCTTTCCTAAAATTTCTCAATTGTGTCGTTTTCTTGCGGTGTCTGGTAACCCTGGATTTAAACGTAGCGAAATGTCTTTCGAACCCCGAAACGCAGTATATACTTGAGAAATTGATTTTAGATCCTGACGTTTGTCATATGTTTGAAAGATTATTGGCTGCTTGCAAAAAAGTAGAAATCATGTAAACCTGGAGGTTTCCCATTATCTGATTACTCAATCAGATAATTAAGTGCATGTAAATCTACTCACCAATAACCTCATCAGTCCAGCCTCCCCTAAAAAAAACAAACAACCAAACAGAGACAGGCACACAAGATAAAGTGCACAGTTAGGAAAATAACCACAGCCTAAATATTGACACTTGAATTGAGCTAATATTAAAGAGCTTGAAATTCAGCCACAATAATCCTGTAACTTGTGCAACAAAATGTAAAGCTGGGGTCGAATACTTTCTCTGCACTTTTATTACCGGTCAGAAGAGGTGACGGATTAGGTTTCTTGTAAGTAGTAAGGTACAACCTGTGTCCGAACAGATTGTGGTAATTGAGGTGCATGTTACCAACACACACACACACACACACACACACACACTGGCTCCTACTTCACATAGATGAAAATATAACCACATTCCCCCAGTCCTTATTTATTTTTGTTAGTGTTTCATTTTTATGTAAAACAACCTTGGGTTTTGTGAAAGGCACTATATAAGTGTAACCTATTATTATTATTATTATTATTATTATTATTATTATTACTACAAACTCACAAAAGGTCTAGTAATGCAAACCTAAGTGTGTGTGTGTGGGTGCATGCGCTTTGTGCATGGATGTTAAGGGGTTATGTAATGTCAAGTGTTATAGGCCCAGGCACGTTTGGCTTGTTTATGTAATCGTATGTCAGGACCTATGACTTGCTCATTCAAGCAAAATATTTCTATTAGTAATCCGATTTTGATTTGAATGCAATACTTGTATTTAATTCTGCTTTCTCTCTCCAGCCTCCACAATGGACGAGGCCCATGGTAAGAATTCTCCTAGCATCACCTTTATTTATATAACGTTAGCACTGGTTTGGAAGCAAGTGACAATGTTTTCCTGGGTAGATCTGGTAAATGTGAAACTGTGTCCGCGTGTTTGAGCCGCAGCTGGAGAAGGCAAATGTTTATAAAGTTCCTCTGCTAGTGCGGTGTTATTACAGTGCACTCCTGTAGACTAAACACGGTTAAATATGAGAGACTTGGCACTGTGGATAGTAAAAGCCAGTTTCACCAGAACTGTGCAGCAAGAACATCTTTAGACACAGTATGAATGACTTTGAGCTGTTTCTGATGACTAGGTACAGATGCAGGATTCAGTGCCAATTCCAAATCTGTTTCAAGCACCAGAATTTAGCTGGTCTGAAACGGGGAGCGGGTGACGGGGTGGGGGACAATAATGGCACAGAGACAGTTGCGGCATGGCTGTTTGTGTTGTGCTAATTGCGATGTGTCAATACTTTCTCAATTCTTTTAAGGCTGGATAATGATCCATGATAATATCACCATTCTTATTCATGTAGATTTTCAAGCTTAATTGGGATTGAATGTAGAAACCAAAAAGTAATTTCCAATTTAAATGAAAAGAAAATGTATTTAAAAAAATATACATTAAATAAATCAATATTATCACTATGTTCTTGCTATCCACTATTAGAATAATGATAATATATGTAAATAATAAAACTTATGTTTTCAAAAAAAGAAGATTATAATATTACATCCTCTATTCAATATTTAAATAAAATACTGTTCTGAAGTCTAGCTAAATCAATAACCAGTTGTCTGTCTACATCTTTTTTGCACACGGTTATCGTTACAAATTGAAGGTTGTGTAATAAAGGCGTATACTAATACACTGCTCACAACGACTTTTGGTCGTTTGATTCAGTTTTTGCCTGCTTTTTTTTTTTTTTTTTTTACTCTGTTAAATAGCGTAGTTGGGTTTTTATCAGTCTTAAGACTATGCTCGTTGTGTAAATTACTATTGTAAAACCAAACTTAAACAATCCCACTCTGAGCTGTTATTGGTTTAATGGTGTGACTGTCAGGCATGAGCTGGAATAAGTAATAGAGTATCATTTGGTTGTTAAAACACTGTGTCAGACTTACAGTGAATACGTCTCAGATTTTTAAGCCACGTTGTGGATTCATATTAATCTAAGGTCGTCATATTGTACCTGTAAGGTTTATGCGATCAATAACATGCATCACTTACAAATATTTACCTCCGTTACTAACTGTGCACATACAAGCTGTATTTACCGAGGTATGTGTTTAGTAATGAGGCCACAAAGTAAGTGTACGCTCCTTAAAACCCAGCAGTGCTGCTGACCCTCATGGCCTCACACATCCCTCACACACTGCTATGTCGCATGCATGTCGGTGTTAATTTGTAGAGACCTCTGGCTCTGGCATCGTAACCCACACTGTCAGAGGAAATGGGATGTGTGAACTGCTGTGACAAAGCCAGTGTAGGAAAACTGTAGGACACGTTAAACTGCTGATGCATCACCAAGGACTACAAAGACTTTTGGTCACGTCAATGTTTAGAATACAAAAAGCTTGTCGTGTGCCATGTGATAATCATATGGTTTAGGTTCTCATGTCTTTTTTTTTAATCCTTTCCCAGCAGACTATGACAGCCCATTTCATTACGGTAAGTGTAAACTACCTTATTTTTAAAGAGCTTTCTGCTTTCAGATATGTTTTAAAGAAATGGCAGTTAAAATTGACAGCATGTGCAAATCAAGAGTTGCGCTACACTGCTTCATGGCTTTGCCTCGTCACTTTCTACTTTGGTTTTCGTCTAAGTCACTTAATGGTTGTCCTGAGTGTCGCTCTTTTCAGGAAACATCTGGGAGGGTCAGTGAATGTTGAACAGTGACTGTTGGGTCAGTGAAGCCCAGAGACTTGCTTTTATACGACTGATCAACCGCCAAAGCTTTAATCAGTTTAATGCTGTTGACTTTGACGCTTTAGTATTTGGTCTTTGTACCTTAGTTTAGATTGACATCGCAGTGTAATGCCTTGGGGAGTGTAGCAAAGTAAACGGAATTCTTTACCGCGTTTTTTCCCCTCTATCTTTACTGAAGTATTTTCAGTTTGGGCCAATTTGTACTTTAACTCCACTACATTTGAAAGTCTAATATCTTTCTTTGGATGCTACAGTTATGTAAAACATCCGAAAACGTCCAATTCCCTTCGGTCTTTTTGCTTAAAAATGCAAATTATTGTGATCAAATTATCCTCTATAGATTATTGGGATTAATCACGCTAAATTTTCCCCTAAATTGACTTGCATTAGCCTTTAAAAAGCAGTGCACAGTTTAAACCATGCGTGTGCAAAAAATAAGCTTATCCACAATGTATTTATTCCTTTGAATACATTCAGTAACATGGTGCTAGCCAAACCTTTGGGAGTATTTCTTAGTGTTTTTAATGTCAAAATCAGCTAACCGTCATGGCTTTTCTTCCACAGTCACCTGACCTAAATCACATCAAGCATTTATGGAAAACTTGGAGAAATAGAAAGTCAAGCATTCAGGAATACACAAGATGCTGATGAGCATTGTTAGACCATGCTTGGATTACAGGGATTATTAGATTTTGCTTGTTAATTCATGTTTGGTAGGATTAAAAAAAAAAAATGTGTACACAAGTTTAACCTTTCACTCAAATCTTTATGCTTGTAGCAGACAACTACAAGACCCCACCAACAGACACCAAGCCCTCACCGAGTGTTACAGAAATCAGATTTGGAAATCTATTTTATAGATTCTATTCTGAGTGCATGCACATCCTTACTCTGATTTCGTCTGTTTTATTTCCCCCAACCTGTCCTGGCGCAGGGTGGTTAGCGGTAAAAACATGGTTGCCAGGTCTGCTAATTCTTAGAGCTTTTACTGTTTTGGGGCTTATGTTCATAGACATAGTGCGAGATTCTCTAATGGGCTCTGGCAACCCTGAAATTTAACGCAGCACCCACTAAATGGCCATAGTTTGAATGTGATTATTTAACATGGAAGTTTGAAGTTTGTGTCACGTGTGTACGTGAGATTATTGGCTGGTTGCAAAGTAGACATCTGAATACGGCACCAGTTTATGTAAACTCTTTCCCGTTTACCCAAGTGCATGTAAACCCGCTGATCGGATTACTGACAGAATCAGATTTCTTGCACATGTCCGATTATGAAATGCATGCAAACGCACTCATCGACCTTCTGTGAAGAGCAGCTGACGAGCTGAATGAGGGGGACACCGGTTGCACGAGGGCAACCCCAGTAAAGGCAGTCTACTCAGAACCTAACTTAAATCTATGGGCACACCTTGTGTACACCAGATGTACACTGCTCACAAAAATGATCACACCTTCAATTATGAGAGGTTTTTTACAAAAATATCACTTATTTTGTGAGCAGTATTATGTCAGTGATAGAGGGAATGGCGCTCATCACAACCATTACAGCTATGAAAGTGGTCATGGCCTTATGAGCGGTCATGGCGTTAAACCCCCCCCCCGTTAACTGACTAACCGTCTGTCTCAAAATGAGAACAATGTACTGTAAAGTACGGTACATTTCCTCACTGATTTCCAGAACAAGTACTACTGTTGTTTCACTGGCGGAGTGATGATTTGGTCATTTGTGTTACCTCATATAACAGTGTGCCAAAAATGTAATAATATTAAGTTTTGCAGCTATTATACATTCTTAAATACCCATGTGTGTGTGAGACTTTTTCAGCAGTGTTGTTGTTTCTGAATTCTGATAATGCGGTTTAACTGTAGTGATGTCTCATCAGAAAATAAACACGTTTACTGTCAGTAAGTGCTACTTTAGTCATGTTTACCAAACAACGGTTGCGCGCTCCAGCAATTTTACTCCCCCAGAAAGTAGGGAAATGACAGGTTTGATAATGACATGGTGCTTTGTCTCATCACTGCTTTGCTCACATGTACCCTCGAGATCTGCCCGCCCTGCAGATCACATCACGTTTGAAGCAGATGTTAGATTCAAGTTTTAGCTAAACTAAGAAGTGCAGATTCATAGCAGTGGAAAGCAAGCGCAGCCCTGTAAGGCCAAGATGTGATGTAAAAGAATTTTCGAAGTAAGAGAGAGAGAAAGAAAGAACTTGCCTAAAAAACAAGAGTACTTGCAGATCATGTGAGATGTAAATCAGTAAAAGTGGGTCACATCCTGTCTTTGTCACCATTACTTGGCCCATTGTATGGCAGATATGCCATTGTGCATGGGGCACCCTGGGTTGCGTCACGTTTCACAGGCCCAACATCCTGCCCCTCAGTGGGCCCCTGGCAAGGACGTACGCTAAATCCTACATGCACAACAACCGGTCCTTCAGACATGAGAAAAGTTTGAACCTTGTGATATGAACGGCTGATTTGTTGATGAGGAATTTGGAGAAATTTTCAAGGCCGGATACAGCAATGGAGAAGAAGGATCTGGAAATTTGGGGTGATCAGGTGGAGAATGTCAGGATGAACCGATGGGGACCAGGGCCCAGTACACAAGGACGGTGTGATACAGGACGAGTTAGAGGTTCTGGCATGACCAGGTGTTGTACAAGTGTGGGTTATGAAGTTCTGCTTCATTAATTTAGGGGATAAACTTGAAATATCCCCTCATTTTTGTAAGCAGTATAGTATGTAATTCGGTGTTAGATAAAGACCACACATGTCCTGTAAAAACCTGATGTATGTCCTGTAAAACCTTTATTTTTATTGAAATGCATGTGCGTTCTGTCTCTTTCAGATTATGAATCGGTGAGGATTGGCGGGCTGGTCTTTGCTGCGGTGCTCTTCTTCTTGGGCATTTTCATTATAGTCAGTAAGTATGGTTGGACTGCTGGTCTGTTGTGGAAAATATGACCATATAAACATTGTGTGTTGGACAGGATTCATCATTATTTAGGAGTTACTTTGTGGAAAACCGTCTGCCAGATGAATACATATTAAAAACATGCACCAGTAGCTTTTAGGTTTTAGCGGTTAGCAGACCAGAGTCGTCCTGGTGAATAGCAAGAGTATTTTCGGGAAATACAGAGCCCAAAAGAATGTAAAATGCTAAATATATCCTGGTATTAAAGTCAGATTTATAATAACAGTCAAGTTTTATTGCCTTGTTTCACGGTTTCCTGTAGGCCGAAAGTGCCGGTGCAGAGGAAGCCAGTCTTGAGGTGAGGAAAAGTGCATACAGACTGTCTGAATATTAATCCATGTTGGGTTTGATTCTGATTTCTCTCACTCAAGGCCAGTGGGATCCAACCCAGAAGCAGCCAGAGGTGAGAATCATGTTAACTTCTAGTTTTTTTTGGTTTGGTGGTAACAAGCTTTGCTGGAGCGACTGGGCTAACGTTTGCCCTAGTGCTTTAGGCTCAAGTTCAGGAAGGCGATGGGATGTTTCCAAATAAAGCTTATGCAACATCATGTTTACCGACTGGACGGCAGCAGCAGCTCGACTGTGTGCCGAACGTCCTTCATTTGCAGAGTACAAAAGTGCATTATGGGCCTTCGTTCTTCTACTAGCCTAGACAAATGGGGTTTGGTTGTACTTACTGGCATGCTGATGTCATAATGTTTATGAAAAGGTTTGTGGAGATGTTAGGTGTGATGCATGATCTCCATAGACAAGCACTGGTAGCAAATGATTTTAGAGACGAGCCCAGAAACTTGCAGCATGACACTGTCATCTCTAACAAGTCAGTTGCACATTTTTCTGAACTGTGGCAGCACAAATGTGGAAAAGTCACCAAGCTCTGTGATGAGATTATTTTGCCTTTTATGATCGTTTTATCCATTTGCTAGGTCTGAAAGGGGAGGTGTTGCACCCAGTAATATGTACAGGTACTCCCTGTATTATGATGGCCTGACTTGCGGTTTTTCGACTTTGTGATAAGAATCAGATAATAAACATAAATACATATTCAGTAGAAACTCTGAATTTTTAATTAATACCAGCAAACCACAATCACTCAAAGTCTGAGAAAACCCAGAGGATGGCTTGGTGGAGATCCTGGGTTCAATCCCCAGGTTGAGAGTTCCGGGTTTTTTCTGCGTGGAGTCTGTATGTCCAGGTGCTCTGGTTTCCTCCCACAGTCCAAAGACAAGTTAGGTTAACTGGAGTCTAAGTGTCCCTAGTGTGTAAGTGTATGGGAATCCTACAATATGTTGGCGCCCTGTCTAGGATTGTTCCTGCTTTGAGAGTCAGACAGACAGACAACCCAGTTGTATCCTGGACTCACTAAAATAAGAGAACATAATCATTTGTGCTACAATACATAAAACCTTTGGTTATCTTACCCAAAGAACACTTCCTGAATATCGCTAAAAGGCAGTCATGGTGTAAAAAACATACAAACAAACCACATTTTTTCTATCCTGCTACAGATGCACTATTACTCTGAACTGGAGAAGGTACTTGGCTTTGTTTTTTAATTGTGTCTTATTGTGTGTGACAGTGTGCATTGCTACCAGGACAAGGATACAGTGTTTGGGAGGGCTGAAAACTTTAAAGGATCCCTGTTCTCTCAACAAACAGAACCGTCTTTTTAACATTTTTATCTCACACTGCCATTTCTCATTCTCTCTCTCTCACACCTGATGGATTTATTACTAGCTGAATCAAAAAATGTGTTTTAGATTATTGTCTAATAAGCACTGAAGATGATCTTTTTTTTCCCTCCTGACACGTTTCACCAAGTTCATGGCAAAACATGTTTTATTTACTTCTGTAGACTAGTGAATGACGCCACAGGTAGTTGGAAAAGGTAGCATTTTATACATTTTTAAAAACAATCTTTTCACTGTTTGCAGAAAACGATTTGCTGTCAAACGTAGTCGTTTTTCCTATCAAATAAACGTTGTTACTATGGACTAAGTAATGCTTTATTGCATCTAAATGGTACTGAATGATTCTGCACATAAAGTTAAGCGCCATTCACCGAGCGTCCGATTCTTTAACGTTTGTTTGCTTTAACCACCGAAGTCTGAACAGGGGGAGAGAGAGATCCTGTATTTGTAACAAGCTGTGAATGACTTTGTAGTGGAAGGGAATATGTACATATTGAAATTTCTGAGCTGATCCCCTAGAGGGCACTGTTACCTGTGTAATGTGGGGTTCTGTAGAGAGGAAAATAAACACTTTTAGGAGTGACTTGAGTTAAAAGAACTTGAACTCTGCACATGTGAGATGATTGACTGAAAATACAGCAGTATGTCCCTGTCCTATTATACATAGTACTCCCCCTACCAGTAGGTAAATTCTCACCTCATTCTAACTACATAAATTGGTTCACATTCACTTGTTGAGTCTCTCTCATCTGGCTTGTGAAAATACCCTTTATATTTACATTACACTAGCATAAAAAGACTGGAACTACGGTATGTGTCTTTTAAATGTCCGTTTTGGTCAACGACCTTGCTGTACAGATTGAAATGGGGTCGTTAAATGGCGCACGTATGCTCCTGGGCCAAAAATGGGCCAGTTTTAAAATTGAAACTCTTAAGCTTTCAACAGTCCTAACAACAAATCACTGGACATAAAATGATCAAGAACTAAGAAAAGACACTCGTATGACCTGTGCCTCCATTTACTCTTCACTGTTTATTGCTGGAGTGAATTTAATGACTATGAGACGATGTGCCTCCAAGGACCTCCCACTGAGGACTGATTTTAAAATCTCTTGTTTTAAAATCTATTTTGTTACTTATTTTATTACTAACTGAAATATTATTACTAATTTAAAGTATATTGTTTACTTAATTTGACTATTACTTTAATATACTTTAAAGTATTTTCTTAATTAACATATAGGCCACCCATGGGGGGCGGGTCCCCTGTTGAGTCGTGATCCTCCCATCCTCCATTGTAAATTAAAACCTATTTCTATGGTGCTTTTTGTAATGGAATATTGTCTCAAAGCAAAGAATATTGCCCTGAGCCCTAAATGAGCAAACCTAGGGCAACAGTGGCTAGGAAAAGGTTCCTAAATGTCATAAGAAAGAAACCTTGGGAGGACCAGTACTCAAATTGGGTAGCCTAGATCATTTATATAAGAAATAAACTAAACAGTGTATTTATGTACTAATAAGTAATACTAATAAAACTGAATAAACAGAAGCTGAGTAGAGAATGTATTTAAATAACCTAAAATAATGAACATGCTTTATATAGGGTAATTGTGTGTGTGTGTGTGTGTGTGTGTGTGTGTGTGTGTGTGTGTGTG
>JAUZST010092928.1:0-19267 GCA_034779995.1 Parotocinclus haroldoi
ACACACACACACACACACACACACACACACACACACACACACACACACACACACACACACACACACACACACTCTCTTTCTCACACTCTCTCCCCTATCTCTCTCAGTTCAGTTCACTCTCAAACCCTCTGCTAGCCTTTCATAGGCTTCTAGAACGAAAGGGATAGGCGAGTACAACCTACCCAACATCTTTTAGTTCTCTACAATGCGGTTTTCAGCACAGTCTCATGTTCGTCACAAACACATGAAAGTGGAGCTTTTGGCGCGGTGTGTTTTCAAATGACAGGTTACAGACCTACTTACCACAAGCTGACTAAAGTGGAAACTGTTAAACGTTGGAACTGTAGTGCAAAGAAAAATGCGTTACTTAAAATTCAACCTATACAATGAGGGGCCTTAAATGAGATTAAAGAATTAAAAATAATGCTAAACATGAAATACATATCCATCCATCCAGCCATTATCTTCTGCTTAATCCAAACAGGGTCACAGGCCAGCCCGTGCCCACCCAGCAACTTTGAATGCAAGGGCAGGACCAACCCTAGACGACCACTTCCAACTGACAGACAACTGACAGAACGGCAATCCATTTTAGAGCACACACACACAGTCATGCACACAATCACAAACTAAGGGCCACTTTAAAAACACATAAACTTAACACGCATGCCTTTGGACTGTGGGAGGAGACCAGAGTAAACCCAAGCAGACAAGGGGAGGACAAGCAGACTCCACACAGAAAGGACCCGCTCCACCCTGGGATTAAACCCGGGACCTTCTTGCTGTGAGGCAGCGATGCTACCCACTGAGCCACTGTGCTGCCCCTCATTAAGTGGAATAATATTATTAATAAAAAAAAACTTTAAACTTGCATCAAGGCAAATAAAGTTTAAAGCCAGAAAGGATTGCTAATCATATACAGTAAAAAATCAGGATTATGTTTTATATATATTTGGTTTGTATCTTTGATAAAAGAGACATGCACAATTCAGTTTGTATGTTCAGGTGGATTAGTAGCATTTTCTGTCGCGTTTCATTTTCCATGCTTCATCTATAAATCCCTAAGGTATCATTTACCCTTTGAAACTTTTAGCATAATGTTATTCACAGCCACCCTGGACTCCATTGTGTGTATGTTTTCCTGTGTCTGCTTTACAGGTTAGGTCAGTTGGTAGCTCTAAAATGCCCAGTGTAAGTGTGTTCATGTGTGCTGTGATGGCTTTTTTGTACCTGTTAGGCCCCGGTTCCCTGCGATTCTGAGATTAGTGCTTGGATTAAGTATGTAAGTAAGTGTGTGTGTGTGTGTGTGTGTGTGTGTGTGTGTGTGTGTGTGTGTGTGTGTGTTTCTTTGAAGAAATGAAAGAAACTGAACGAGAGAAGAGAAAAAAAATTAATGAAGGTTGCTTTGATTTAAAAGTCAACTTTAGAAAGGAGTTTAAGTTAAGCTGGCAAATGGTTTAAAGTCAAGTAGAGACAGATGTTGAATGCATCTCTTCGTTTGTTCTTCCTTCAAATTTAAAACCCTTGTCTTTATACACACCTTTTACTTTTCTTCCTTTGTTTATTGATTTAACTAACACTGCATCAGCATTAAATGCTATTTTGATGACAGACACAAGGTCATATCAGCACATTAGTCATGGGCCAATTCAGTATAACCAATCAATGTAATGCAGGTCTTTGGAATGTGGCAGGAAACCTGAGCACCTGGAGTAAACCCATACAAACATTGGGAGGACATTCAAACTTCACACAGACAGAGTCCTTGGTTGGGTTTGAACTGGGGGTCTCAGACCTGTGGGGCGACAGCACTAACGACCGCACCACTGTTTGAAACTGTTTATTGTTTCCTACATTTCAGCATCTGGTACATTCTATAATGCACTATTATGGGGATTATTTCCTGATGGCAGTGCATTTCAGACATTACACAGTAAACCAGAACAGTTATCCTAACGTATAAGCTTTTTATCAGTGTAAAAAATCAAAAAGTGTTATTTACTTAACCCTGTATTAGAATTTCGAGTTATCTTCATTTATCTTTGTTTTAATTTGACCTAACATTTTTGAATAAACACTGTCACCAGCATTATAGTTTATGAATTTACAAAGACACGCAGTGTCTGATGTCATCAACATGCCTCCAGCTCTGTTTTCTCCAAACGGTCAAGATAGCAAAATAGGTAAGTGGGTGTTATAGAAAAGTTTGTAAATGTACAAATTTCCATGTAGAAAACAGTTTCTTCATTTTCAGATTGATCGAGGATGCCAAGTCATCAAACCTTCCCACTGATACCTAATTCCTAATGATACCCAATATTTCTTCTTTCTAATTCTTCCAATTCCTTAATCCCCCAGTTCTTACATATAAAATCTAGTCTTTAAGCGGGCCAGGTCCTTTTTGAGTCCCAAGGTGTCTTCCTTATCACATAAGTTTTTCCTTCCCACTGTTGCCCTAGGCTTGCTCAGTTTGGGATTGGCCTTAAAAAACAGAAGATAATATGACCTTATGAAGCTGCTTTGAGACAATGCTCCATTGTAAAAAGTACTGTAAAAATAAACCTGACTTTGATGTTGGAATCTTGATGTTGGAAAGACCTCACTATGTTGTTCAGTTGTTAATTTAGTTGCTGCTTCATGTCCAATTATGGCTGCTAGTGCATTTGAATGCCACACATAATTCAACATATATTTTCCATAGAATATAAATGTTATTATTTTACGTATTATATCATTTGAATTCTTTCAAGGCAGGTGTAAACATTGTAAGTACAAAAGATGCCCAGGGAGAGAGTTTTGGGGTTTGCTGTTTGCTTTTGAATAGTTAACTGTGGAAGATATTTCAAGCTCTGATTGTTTATTGCATTTTGAATTAAACATATTCTTATTTTTTTTATAACCGATTATTAGTATGACACAATTACAGATATTAATATTGTAATTATTATTTATAGGTTCAGAAAACGATTATGATTTACCGCCTCCTTTCTCAGCTCCAGAATCTTCTGTCTTGGCACTAGATCCAGCTCCAGAACCTGGTGAGGTTACTCCTGAACCCCGGGTCAACATGCAAACAATTACGACAAGCCTGCTCTACGAACCCAACCACCAGACAGAATAAAGCTTCTGGAGGTCTGTCGCATCCAGCATGCAGGCTTGGAACACACTTACGCGACCATACACAAAAGTACCCAAGTACTCGCAAAAGCTGTCTACAAAGTACTGATTTAAGATCAGGTTTACCTGCGTCTAGCATGTATTTAATCTCTCCTTGCAAGCCATACTAAAAGTGAGTATGATTTAGATTACATTTGCTTTTCTCTGTTTTCCTTAACTTGGATTCGGTTTTCTCCCTCGGGACTCTGGTCTCTGATCACCTGAACCTTGCCTGTTTGTCGATTATGAGACAACACATTGGACATAATACTGGTAAAGTGTATTGTGAAATTGTTAAAGTGCACTGAATATTCCAAATTAAGTTTTCTGACAGTACTTCAAAATAGCAGAACCTCAAAATAGTGCACTATATAGTGACTACTGATGAGTTTTACAGCTAAGTTAAGAGCTGTGAAGTGTTGTGAATTTCAAACTACAACCCCAAATCAGAAGAAGTGTTTTTTACATTTACTTTGACTTTTATTAAATTGCAGACATTATGAATATGAAAATATGAAATATGAATTGTTGTTTTTGGGCAACTTAAATTAATTAATTAATAACAATTCTGGCCTGCAAAACATTTCAAAAACTTGTGAAGGGGGCATTTTAGAATTAGAAACTAAGTAAAAAACCTAAATAATGACGTAACGTCAAACAGGTGATGCCAAAAGGTGATTGCAAGCATAAATTGGTAGAAAAACGGCAGAATTCAATAAAGGTTGAGATTCAGTAAAAATCTTGAGGAGCAAAGATAGACAAATGATCTACATTAAGTAAACAAAAGCATGAGAAAAGTATTTAAATATTTATTTTTTCTGTACCTCTTGTTTAAGTCATTTACTGCATGCACTACTGTCACCATTGAGTAAAAAGCAAAATTGCAATGTTCTGGTCGTAGTTATATATAAGTAATTTTGCAGGCCAATAAAAAAAAATTTATGTATTTTTTTTCCTCAAACCTTGAATTCCTTGACCTATTCAGTATTAGTGTTTCTAATAAAATGTCCAGTGAATTTATATAATACTTTACTTTATTTATGACTTTTCTAGAGACAATACATTTAAATATAAACAAGTCACAAAATAATATTGTATATAGTAAGACAATTATTATGAAAAAAAACCCTAAACATTTATTAAATTAAAATATAGCAGGGCTCATTTAACATCAGCAAATAACTGTTTAGCAAAATTTTATGCATACTAAATGATTACATATTAGCTACAGTTCATTATCACAATGTGTAATTAAATGCTGTGCATCATAAACTACTACAAGTTAGTTACAGCTCATGTTCACATTTGTAATTAAATTGTGTCTACAATTGTAATGATACAGTATATGCTAATACAATCGTCTGTAAAATACATTTTTCTATGTTACAAAATATAATGTTACAAAAATAAAAAAAAATAGTTGAAATACTTTAATATGTGGATTACCCCCATCCTGCTATAAAATGTTACATATCTAAGTGTAGGAGGACTGAAATGACCGTACACATTACTGGTTATAATGGACTGGTACTTTATTCCACTGATAAATAGTTAGATTGTTGTGAATGTCGACCTTTAGTAAGGGTCAAAACATCGATCATATATTTGCATAGGACATTTAAGGACTTGCTCTAATGTAATTAAGCTTTAATATGGCCAAAACTGTGATAAAACAGAAATATATGATTCTGTTAGGGTGTGGACAAATGTAATAAGTGACTTTTGTATAATGCATGTTAGATATTATACAGGTTCTTACTGAATATATAGTTGTCTGGATATGTAAAGCTTGCATTTCTGCTTGATGTTACCCTCTGGTATTCACCTTGTACACCTCTGATCAAACAAAGTGATGGTTTAGCTGACATAACTCATGACAATGTAGGAAATATTTTAATACACAATACAAGGCTGAAGTCAGTGAAAACCAGAACTTCTCTACTGTACACATTTGCTTAGATCTTATTCCAACCCAGTGGGCATTCTTTTTTGAAGCATATGCCAGTTTGCTTGGCTTTATGCACTTGTTAGGAATGATCATGGGTAAAGAATCGAAAGTGGTGTCACTTTTGATCAGGCTGCTTATGAGTGAAAAAAGAAAATATTTGTAACAGCTTAAAGAGTCTGGATTTAAGATTTATTTCACATATGTATATCTCCTGTAAGCCATATGTCAGTTGCTTTCATAATTGCAGCAGTTTTCATAAAGCGTTTTCAGAAGTGCGTTCCTTTTTCGAGCTGTGAAAAAAGAAAACAACACAACAGTTACTCACACGTGCATACTTTTGAGTTAAAATGTGCATTCCTGAAGCAAAATGTTCTTTCACTACTGTTGCTTATTAAAACATACTGATTTAAAGACACAACTGAAATTTGATGGAAACAATCTGCTTGCTCTTACAAAATCCACAGCTTTCGGTACAAACATACTCAGGGTTTTTCTTTACCAGTTTGTGTTGCTGCAAACAACAGAGTGGAATAACTTGTTTAACAGGCCTGCTAGTTTAAATTCATTTTAACATAGTCACCTTTAAGCATACGTCAGTAGTTTCACTCAATGGAATGTCATTCAGGTGTGAGTGGGTGCTCTGTTTTATTTAAAGAACAAGGATCTGTTAAAAGTCAAAGTCTGACCTTCACAACACATTTGTGACGAGCTTTTGCAAAAGCAGGCGCTTCTCGACAGGCCAGGCACCTAACCATAGACAGTTGAAGCCAAATAATCAATACCCACTCAAAAGTGAAACATTCATTTTTCCAAAGTTCCAAGTTTCCAAAAGTTTTGTACAGCTCTCAGTCTCTAGTTTTTAGATACAATTTTTTCAAGTAGAGACAGTTTTTGCCAGAGCCCCTCAAATTTGTGAATGTGTATCATGGTATGAACAGGGAGATTTCTGAGGACCTAAAAAAAAAAGAGTTGTTGATGCTCCTCAGGCTGGAAAAGATTAAGAAATTATAGTTTGCTATTTACTATCAACACCACTGTTTTACACAAGAACAGAGGTCACAAATGAACCCAGAGTAATGTTAATCAACTAAAGCGCCCTCTTACATTGTCTAAGGTTAATTTTCGTGGGTCTACCATTGGGAGAAGACTGAAAAGCAATTTTGTATTGCTCATGAGAAACAACACTATGTGAAAAATGGTTGCGGTAGTAGCCATGTTTGGGCTTGTATTGATTCTGAGCCAATATAGCTTACATCTCTGGCAGAATAATGAATTATTAATTATACCAGAAAAAGTACCGGACTATTATATAATACCGGAATTATACCAGAAAATGACAGGATATTCTTCATGAACTGAACCTCTAAAGAACGTGGATCGTACAGAAAGACAATAACCCTAAATACACAATTTGTTCTACCAAAGATTGATTATAGAAGAAATTATTCAACTTAATCCAATAAAATTGTTGTGGACAGACATGAAGCAATCAGTTAAACATTTAGTTGTTGTTCTTGCTGCACAAGAGGGTCACACCAGATAATGAAAAATGTTCAGATACTTTTCACACTGACAGATATGTCATATTTTATAATTTTCCTAAATAAATTCTAATAATTACGTATAACAAATTAATTAATGTGGGCTATATGTAACTGCTTGTGGGACAAAGTAAGAAGTAAAAAAAAGTAAAAAAAAAAAAATCTTTATCCTTTATTCCAGCCAAATGTTACAGCCAAATGTAAAGTATTGTGGAGATCAACAATGATACGCGCAGCCATAATAAGAGAGTCATTATGTTCAACGAGTACCTTGCATGGTTGTATCCTGTAAGAATTTTTTCTTGAAGAATAATCTAAGGCCTTCTAAAGGATTATAGCTGCTCCAAAGTTTTGGTCCACATTTATATTTCTAGGGGAACAGCTGTTTGTGGTCATTAGTATTTATTGATTGTGTATGTTTGTTTGCATGTACAGTACTTGAAGTGTACAGCTGATCTGTTTAGAATCATCGTAGAACTGACATAGTTTTTGTGTGGGCTACTTTAATGTCTTAATATATAAGTTCCTGTGTTTACAGGAACAGAGAAAGAGAGAGAGAGAGAGAGAGAGAGAGAGAGAGAGAGAGAGAGAGAGACAGAGAGAGACAGACAGAGAGAGAGAGAGAGAGAGAAAGAGAGAGAGAGAGAGAGAGAGAAAGAAAGAAGAAAGAGAGTGAAAAAGAGACAACATTGTACTTTTTCAAGGCATTAAGGCTCAGTAATTATTAAAATCTTTGCAGTTTATATAAATGCTAGAATAATAAACAAATGCATTTCTAGTTCAGGTTTGCACATGTACGGGGTTATCGAATGTGACTTCCTTCTCTCATAGTCCAATCTATCTAAAACCAGCCATAGCAAAACAGGAAAAAAAACATTAATAATATTATAATGGCAAAGATTACTGAAAGGAAAAGCTACAGATAAATGGGCTTGCAGGTAAACAGGCTAAAAATACCATCATGTTTGCACCACCAAAGAATAACTAGAACAACAAGAAAAAAGCTTGTTTTGGAAGTCAAATTTATAACATAACATAACACAAATACATGTATTCTCAAGACAAAAGGAAAATATTCATCTTTAGATATGTGTTGAAAAAGCAGTATTCAAGACACATTTGAAAATATCTACAATACAAACACATCTATGAAAATATTATATTAAGTATTATAAATACTTACAAGTAAAACAAACTTCTACAAAAAATTTAATCATTCAAAATATTCAATCTTCAGCCATTCATACAGCTCACTTTTTGCAATTTCTTTTACAGTTTAACCTGCAGTGCTTTTAAAATTATTTTTCATTGTTATAATTAAACAGGATATAATGTGAATGAGCCCATAGCTATTGCTGCCTTTTAAAATGTATTCTAAATATATTCTGCAAATGCAGATATCCTTTAGTATTTTAACATAATAGGTCACTGAATACTCTTGAGACAGTATTCAATAGGGAACCATTTTTCCTTTTTTTACAGTATTCTGCCACACCCTGTAGTTCACGTACCAGTAAATAAAGGCGTCCAGTAATCCATGATTCAGTTCCAAATGGTTTAAATGCATAGTAAGATAATTTGTAGTGCAGTGATAAACAGTATTTATTTTTTCAATAATGAGTGGTGCGTGCATTTGCTGTGTGCAAACAGTCACCAATGGTTTTATAGAAGAGCACTACCATGCACAGCTGGCCTTACTGTAGCATTTCCTTATTACAGGGTTCTAATTAAGCATAATTCCACTGTGTGTGTCTGAGTACATGTGGTAAGTGCTGTCATGAAAGTAATCTGCTGTGTAAAAATGGCTGTAACGTGGTATTTCCTCATCAGAGCTCTAATTAAGCTTAATGTGTGTGTGTGTGTGTTTTGTTTTGTGTGTTAATGTCTGACCTCCTGCGTGTTTTCCACTTGGCAGTGCAGAACAGCATCATGGACAGTGGAAAAGATGATCTCTTTAGTGACTTTTCCATGGAAGAAATCTCCCTTTTCTAAACTTTCAATAACACAGCCTGAGTGGGAGAGAGAGAGGGAGAGAGAGGGAGGGAGAGAAAGAGTCAACCGAACACTCCCAGAAGCTAAATTAACTCAGCCATGGGTGGAATCAATACAAATTTTTTTTGTCTGTCTTATCATTGTGTGGACCTTCCATTGACTTGGATGAATAATGATTACTGTCGCTAATTAATGCTACATCTACACCTAACAATAATCGCAACCTCAGTAATCTTCATTCTGTACATGTCTCAAGCGACTCGCCACTCACTAACACTAACATTGCTACTAGTCACAGTTACCTATGTAAAGTAACAGCACAGCCAGAGCACCATGAACATGCTCAAAATGCAACTGCATTCAAAGATACAACACACAAAATAGAGCTCAACTTCCAGTATGACTTTATTGTACTCAGTTGGAAATGAGCCCTAAAAATGCCGCATGACACTCCATCATCTGCCCAAATTCTACTTCATCAATGTTGTGGACTGTAATAATGTTAAGAACTCATCCATCCGTACATTCATCCATTGTTTTCCTCTTAATCCACATAAGGTCGCGGGCCAGCCAGTGCCCACCTGGCAACTCTGGGCACAAGGGGCGCCAATCCATCATATGGCACACACACAGTCACACATTAAGGGCCACTGACTAAAGTCACACCAAGTAACCTAATGCGTCTTTGGGCTGAGGGAGGAAGTACCCGGAGTAAACCCATGCAGACAAAGCGAGGACATGCAGACTGTTAAGAACTTATGTTTGAAGCAATCTCTGTTTACATTTGAACATGCATATACACACAAAAGAACAGTAAAAATACTCTGGACATATATACATGCTATATTTACCTAACACCACACACAGTACCAGAAAAACACTTTAACATAGTGCCTCTTGCTTTCATAAATATTTGTATCATCACTTACTCTGGCAGCCTGATAAGAACACTTTAATTCCTGCATCCCCAAAGTCTTTATGGATCTGAAAGAGACATAGTTCAATGTTCATTAAATCACATTTGTCATGTTTATATCTTATTCGTAAACTGTTTATAAAGACTTCATTAACTGTTTATATGGAAGAAGATTCGTACATTGTTTAATGTTTTCACTCCTACTGTATCCAGGAAGTTAAGTGGGCTTAGATCGAGAATAATAGCCTTGGGCCGAGCAGGATCAGAGTTCAAGTCAAGCTCTGGGACTGCAACCACCGTCATCTCATTTTTTTGCTCATGATCAGGAATATTTTGCGAATCCATCTGAAAGTAGCAGAGAATACAGTTTCAGGTTATTAAAATTAGCTATTTATTGTTGACTATTTACAAAACCTGCCAACACCGGCAATTGAAGCTCTTATTTTTATTTTATTTCTACTCCACACCCATTTCTCTTCCACCTGTACATCAAGAGAAAATAGGCTCATTGAGTGGTTGGTCATAAAATGTAATATAAACAATGACCCTTTAAACCAAATATCCAATGTCTAGTGTCCACATTTTCAAAATGTTTGAAATTGATGTGTGATGCTGTGTATTAAAGTGGAAAATGACATGTGATGCTGTATCCAAAGCAATTCTTTTTTTTTAATCAAAATGGTAACTTAAGGTAATATAATTAAAAATGAAACATTTTAAAGAGATAATGTACATGCTTTAAATTTCATCCATCATCAGTGCATCTTCTAGTACATCATACACAGTATATAACAATAGATGCAGTTCTGAGAGCCATTAATAGGGCGCTTGGGTATTGTAGTGCCAAATAACAATGAAAATTATATATTTAATTATTATATATAATTACATATTACAAGCACTGGGGAATGTAACAGAGTTGATCATTTTCTGAGTAAATGTTCTGTTATTATCCCTCTTAACAATGTTATGATCTCTGATTCTGTCTTTAGCATTCAACAGTGAACTGAATTATTTTTTTTATGAGAATCATACAAATGGTCAAGAAAAATATGTGTTTTATGTAATAAGGTACGCCTTATGTGTTTGATGAGTGAACAAAGGACAGTCGGTGTTTTGTACAAGTTGTTTCATATTAAAAATGTAGCACCTTTTGAACAGCCACCTGAAGTCATTAATTACATCACATTTCCTTCCTTCTGTTACTTGAAATGACAGTGTATTAGTTTTATGATGTGATAGGATGGAAATCATCTGGATTGTCTTTTGAAATTTAGCATTTTAAAATATGCAGATTTATAGGTACTCTTCATGCACTCTGCTAATGGAACGGCTTTTTCATGCAGATGCAACAACATGCACAAGATATGTTTTAGAACATGATTTTTACATTCTCACATTGGCTCGTTTCTTTGCTTGCTTTGCCTCCTTCTTCTCTCTTCTGAGTCGCTTTGCCTCCATTTTCTTCTTATGAGAAAGGATTTTGGGCACATCTACCCCACTCTAAATACAGGTGTAAACAGACTTTGCAGTTACACAGCACATACAATTGTTCTTGGAAATTTGTGAACCCTTTAGAATATATCTGCATGTTTGACCTAACACATAATCAGATTTTCACAATCAAGTCTTAAAAGTGGATAAGGACTTTTTCCGAAATAATGCTTCTCATTTAAACCAAAAAGCTCTAATTTGGTCTCCAATACACTACACATTTTTCCAATAGCCTTCTGGCGTGTCCATTTGATCGTTATTAAACTGTTCTTTTTTATTCTGTTGTTTGTTTTTGGAAACTGTTTAGATATAGGTTTTAGGTTTTGTTACTGTTTCACAAACAGGTTTACTGAAGATCAGATTGATTCTTGATTCTCTGGTCTTTAACTACAATAGTGCATTCACTTACACCTGATTGTCCTTCCACTGTTTGAAATCAGCACACAAGTTTTTCACCTTAAAAATATCCTAACATACTTTTGCCGTTAACAGATATGCAGTAGTAGATCAAATATATTCTCTAAAACTAAGGAAATCAAACAGAGATGACGACAATAATCAAGCTCTAAGCCTAAATGTTTTTCTCCCCAGGTTCACATTTTTGCTGAAACCGCCAATGGCCAGTAGTGCCCACTGTTGCAGCGGAAGGGAGGTGATCCCTCATTCTGCCATCCCTCCCTTAGACATGACCACAGTTGTGCAAAACAGAGTGCTTTTCTGATGATGTCTGTATCTGTGAACATTATACGGAAGGGAATGTGTACATGACACTACCTTCTCATAAAGGTGCTCTATGTACATCTCAGCATTGGCAAAGTACAGGGTAGCAGAGCAACGGAAAATCACTAAACCCGGAATCTGTGTGACCTGCAACACACACATAAATACACTATAAAACATGAGGAATTTTATTGTGTACACTCTACTATTTAGCTGAGGGTGAACATCTGAAAAATTATTTAAAGTATTTAAAGTACACCAATAAACATTGCCTTACACTTAGCGTTTGCCAAATTTGTTTTTTCCAAGTAACCTATTAAAATATATAGTGCATACCTGATTATAGTCTTCCACTGGTTTGTAAATATCTGTTCCAGGAATCTGACCAAGTAGGGAATATCTGGGTCTGAACAAAAGACAGATAGATAGGTAGTAGCATTTCATTAACAGGTTACACTTAAAATTATATTACATTAACGCTGAGGACAAACTAAACTTCACATTATATGACCACAATTATGTTAACACAGAAATGTTTTGCCATTGCACCCATTACATGTTCTTCCATTAACGCCCAGCCCACATTATCTTCGTTTGCAATTTGAACTAGAAACTTGCTCCTGGAACCATACTGTCTTTAGTAACAAATCCAGGTTCTCTTTGGGATCTAAGAACAGTTTTGTTCAGCTAGTCATTTCGCTCTGTGGAACGACCACACACACCTGATATGATGATCTGGGGAACCATCGCATACAACAGTCAGTCACCCTTAGTAGCTATACGAGGGACACTAACAAATCAGCAAAATGTACAGTACATCCTGCAGCCACATGTTACCCCTCATGGCAGGGCTTCCAACTGGCAGGATAAGACTTGCTCACACGCCACAAAGATTTCCCAGGAATGTCTCCGCCAGATTCAAACACTTCCTCGGTGTGCTCGGTTGCCAGATTTATTGAGGATTTATGAAAGCAGCTTGGATGCCAGCTTCAGCAACCCACAGATGTACAGTATCTACAGGCCCAGCTATGGCTTGTCTAGCAAACAACGAGCTCTTATAAAGAAGTTCACTACCCAGAAGTAGCCTGTGTGAGCCTTTTATTAAAAGCAGCTGGGAAAGCACTTTTACTCCATCTTGTAATCAAAACACACCTGCAATCATGTACATATCTATCTATCTTTGTGGGTCATTTTTTGTCAGTGAATATATCAATCATTGTATTTAGAAAAACAAAGTTCAGGGATACTTAAAAACATAATGATAATTGGATTATCTATAATATTCACACTCACAGCTGTGTCCTGAATATGACGGTGAGAATGGAGAAAGCGATGGAGGCAGCCAAACCCATATCAGGATTCAACAGCACAGTAAAGATGAAGGTCATCAGCCATACCAACTACAGACAGACAATAAACAATCAACACATTCATGCCTTGCCCTCTATGTAACTTGTATAAAGACAGAACAACTCTATACAGATGGATAAACTGATACTGCACTACACTAAATTGTAGGGAGGGAGATAATGATCTCTAATTCCTTAATGTAACACCCACTGGGAGTACTGCGAGCCATAACCCATGCTAATTTCTGAGATGAAAGAATTGCCCATGTTCATTTTCTTCTATATGTTGGTGTAACACAACTTAAACAGTAGCAGCTGTGAGGTCATGTATACGATACATTACAGCAGTTGATGCTGTTCTCTAAGTGCGTTAGCTGCCCTATTGGGTTACATGAACAGTATGAAAATGTCACTGTGTAAGTACTAAGTAGAATTACACTTCAGGGCATGACATATGTGTAACTTTAGGCCTCAAAAGGCTTTATTCCTCGTCCTAAAAGCTGTTTAACATGTCTTATGTCGTGCCTGTTTGTTTAAGTCATTTGTCACTTTATAGACATCGGAATAAAAAAAGCCCTTGGATTTGGTGGAATCTGCAATCTTGGATAATCTTTGTGATGCATGTTTTTGATTAAGGGGACAAATATACTTTTTAATAGTACTTTGTTGGGGTTTGCTTATTTGTTAATATACAGTACAGTGTGTTAAAAATATCATAAAGTTTAGGTTGGCCAGAAAAACAAGATGGAGAAACCTGCCAGGGAAACAGTTTTAAATGTTGTACATAAAAATAAAATAAATGAAAAAAGATACAAAAGGCTATTTTAATCTCAATGTTAAATGATTTACTGTTTGTTTACACACTAGCAAATTGTGATACATATCCACTCGCCGGCCACTTTATTAGGTTCACCTGTTCAACTTGTGTTACACAAATAACTAATCCTCCAATCACTAGGCAAAATCTCTGTGCATTTAGGCATGTAGGCATGGTCAGGTCAAACTGAGTATCAGAATTGGAAAGAATCATGATTTAGGTTACTTTGAATGTGACATGGTTGTAGGTACAAGAAAGGATGATCTACTGTAGAAAGTGCTGATGTACTTGGATTTTCACCCACGGCTATTTCTAGGGTTTACAGAAAATTGTAAGAAAAAGAAAATATTCAGTGAGCAGCAATTCTCTGGGTGAAAATTCCCTGTTGATTCCAGAGGTCGGAGAACTATGGCCAGACTGGTTCAACCTGATAGAAAAGCACAGAAAAGTACACCAGAGGAATGCAGAAGTGAAACTCTGAATGCACAACACGTCAAACTTGAAGCACAAGAGGCCACACTAGGTGCCACTCCTGTCAGCTAAGACCAGGTAACTATGGCTACAATTCACACGGGCTCACCAACTTGTACTAGAGAAGACTGGAAAAAACGTTTCCTGGTCTGATGAGTCTCGATTTTTGCTCTGATATTTGGATGGTCGGGTCAAACTTTGGGGGAAATACTGTAAAATCATTAATCCATCCTGCTGTGTTCAGGTTGGTGGTGGTAATTGTGTGGGGAATATTTTATATATACACTTTGGGCCTCTAAATACTAACTAAGCATTTTATAAATGCCATAGCCTACCGGAGTATTGTTTCTGACCATGTTTATCCCTTTACGACCACAATCTTCTGATGGCTACTTACAGCAGGAAAACACACCATGTCTCCAAAACTCATGTCTCCACATCCCAAACTGCTTTTTGAACATGATAGTGAGTTCACTGTACTCTAATGTCCTCCACAGTCACCAGATTACAATCCAACAAAGAACCTTTGAAATGCGGTGGAATGGCAGATTTTGATCATAGTTGTGTAGCCGCATGTCAGAGTTCATAATCTACTGGAGGAATGGCAAGAATGGCCAGAAGTATTTAATGCAGTTTTGAAGACAAAGGGGATTCCATCCTGGTTCTAGCATGATGTACCTAATAAAACAGTAAAAGTATTAGTATAGCTATTTCTAGGCTCGTCACTTCCTGCACGAGTTCAATTTTTATGCAAAGTGACCTTGTCCTTTGAATTTTTCATTTGATGAAAGTGCTATGTTTATTAAGCCACAGACATGTCTGTTTAGTCCTGTTTACCTTTATGTACTGTACAGTGTCAGTGTTTTCCATTAGTTGGAATAATGTACACTTGCACATTCTGTATTATTTATGTGACACTCTTTATTTAGATAAGCAAGTAAGGATTAAAAATCTGTTTTCTCACCATGTCCACTTTGTTGCTCTTCCAAAGAGTTTTAATGTCTCCAAACTGCTTCATCATGCCATGAAGGTTCACATATATTATAGCAGCCAGTACTGCCTACAAACAGATATATATTTTTTAAAAGTTTGGTCATGTCTGGTTTAATGACGTCTGTCGATTTTTATGAATAGACAAATTGGCTTCAGCAGGGAACATGCTTGCACATGTATTACAAGCATGCAACTTTCAGACATCCTTTGATATACCTTAGGTAACTCTTCAAACAGTTCACCAATCTTCAGTAAAATCACAAGAATGACTACTGCTGACAGAGCACCTGCAACCTAGGGGAAGAGAGTAATAGAACGTCAGCGCTAAAGTTGCCTTGATCTTCCACCCAGTACAGTGTGTGGTTTCTATTTTTTAGTATGGCAAAGGGAAATATTAGTTAAATATTTATATATTTTCGTGAAAATGTATAAAGTGGAATATAATGAATAAATAACTTATAGTGTTATTAGTAAATAGTGTTGTTGAGTAATCTGGGGGATTTTCAAGTCAGCTCCCATACATGTTTAGAAATTTTCCTTCCAAGCAGATCTTTAAGTGGTAAAAATAACAGGATGGCTAATAGGTGTGTAATGATACACTCATGCTTCGATTCGATTTACGATACAATACGAGTTCATGATTCAGTTTCTTTTTTAAACAATGCAAAATCACATTAAACAATGAACATTGTCTTAAATAAGTTTTACAAGCAAAAATAGTCCCCACAATTAATGCTAAGTACTACAAACAGAGGTTTTGTTTATTTGAATAAAATGCTATATTGCCCTATATTTTACTGATTGAAAGATTGAACTGATTGAAAGCATTATTATTTTAATCTCTGAAGAATAACAATTCAAAATAATATGTACTTCTTGGATAAAAATATAAACAAAAATAAACTTTAGTCTGAGCGGTGTAGTGGCTCAGTGGGTAGCATCTTGACCTCACAGCAAGACGCTCTTGGATTCAATCCCAGGTCCTTTGTGAAGTCTGCATGTCCTCCCTGTGTTCACAGGCTTTCTCCTGTAGGCATTCTCAATGTACTCCCCCCACAGTTCAAAGACATGTGTGTTAGGTTAACTGGAGTTTCTAAAGTGCCCTTTGTGCCCTGAGTGTGTGTATGAGTATAGGTGTCCTGTGATGGATTTGATTGTTCCTGCCTGTGATGCTGGCTGGGCACCGATTTCAAGGCCACTACATTTTATATATGTAAATATAATTTCACACTCAAAACAGCTTTAAAAAATCAAAAAACCCAACTGGAGAAGCCATCCTCTGGGTGAGACCAAACCGTAAGATAGTTTCATGAACAATAATCAGTATAAATGAAGTCATTAAAAGCAGTGACTGTGTATAAAATAAAATGTTATGTTTTATTTATATTATTTGTGAGTTTCCACTGGGAACACTGGTTTCCTCTCCCCTCCTAAAGATATAAAAGCTGGTGAGTAGGTATATGTAATGTGCATCTATATAAGTGACTCTCAGAAAAGTTTTACCAAGGACTCCCTGAAAGTATAATATATGTCACTCAAGAAATTTGTGGAAAAAACTACAATTGAACCTAATTCAAAATGCAAGGTTACAAAGCAATTCTTTTAGGGTTGTAACAGGAACAACTCAGTATGGTATTAGAAATGTTATTTGCGGTAACGGTATTTTGAAAAGACAATATGCTACTGTGCTTGCATCTGCACTAAAATAAGGCCAGCTGATGTCATCTTTGTAGTGTAACTTTGTAAAGAACACAATCACGTTTAAAAATGAATAAAGAGGAATTGAAGTCATGTTTTCACCTGAGTCTTTCCCCCAGTGCTGATCTGCACCATAGTGCGAGACATGGAGCAGCTGATGGCGAAGCACTGGAACACTCCACCAATGGAATTACAAAGCCCCAGTGCAATAAGTTCCTGTAACCAGATAAACCATTAATAACACAGGTCTACGTCAATTTTGCTGACTACAAGATAGCATGTGATCTTTATTTATTGTAGTCTGCAGAGCATGAAAACATTTTCAGTTATTCAGGAGTCTTAGAAGTTGCAGCAAAGTTACCACTGTTAAAGCTGTTTTTGTTGAATACGTAATCCAACAGTCCAATAGTTTGTACATGGTGCTGGAATGATACTGAAATATTATGTTACTTTGATATATTATTTTACTTTTATGTTATATCTGACTTTGCCCATCATGCATATTGGGATATGATAGTTATGGCGCTGACAAATGGAGGATTTTTATTTACAGTTTAAAGAGAAGTGTGTTGCTTTCCAAAAACAACAAATTAGCTTCCATTCCTACTGCTGACTCTTTCAGTAAACATAAAATATAAAACAATATGTAAATATAAAAGAAACTTATGAAGGCATGAGATCTATTCTCCAAGATGTATAATATAAGGATCATTGCTGGATTGTATGACAAATTTCATCGATTATGTTAAAGTTTCTGATAAAACAAAGCAGTGACACAAAATTGCCTTGCTTCTTGCGCCTTTGGGATAGCCACACATTACACAAGGAAAGAATGGCCCACTAAAGAGAAATTTGAGATAGGTAAAAAGAATATTAAGAATGAACCACTTGTTAATCCTCACAAAGTGTTCTTCCCTTTATTGCGTATAAAATTGGGACTGATTAGGGATTTGTTATGGCTTTGGATTCTGCTCTTTCAAATAAAAAGTTGAAAGCTAGCTTAGTTGATGGCCTAAAAATTATGCTTCTAATCACAGATGGAGAATTCCTCAATACCATGAAAACCATAGAAAAGAATGCTTGGCCTGCTTTTTCTGACGTGATTACAGACTTTCTTGGAAACTTCAGGTCCAAAAATTGTATCATTTAAGTTCAAGATTGCTTTTTAGAGCAAAAATAAGTGTCCAATTTAATTTCCTTGATGCCCACCTGAGCTACTTCCCCTCAAATCTTGGAGCTAATGGTAAAGAACAAGGTGAATGCTTCCACCAAGACATCAAGACCATGGAGCATATATATCAAGACAAATGGAACACAAACACAATGGCAGACTACAGTGTGACAACCCTGATCATAACTATTCCAGAGCATCCAAATAAAGAAGATTTCTCCCTAACAAATCAAATAAACACCACTTAAACAATAGACTTTTTCACATGTAGCAAATATATTCAATGCTATCACTCCTTCTAAACTACTGATTACATTTGACTTTAGACTCTTTAATCAGACATTTCTTGTTTGCAAAAAAATATGTATTGCATATTTTCTAACTTCATATTTAAATTCTGTACCATTCATTTGGGTAAAATCAGCTAAAATAATTATATCAGCAGAAACCATTGGTAATACCTTTGGTAATGGGCATGTTTTTACATGTGGCATAATTAACTTATGCAATTAATTAACTGACTGTTTCCTGGTTCTTGCCTGGTTGCTGTCAACTTTGTAGCCATATTTAAGAGCAAAGATGCGGCCGAGAGAGATGGCGATCCCGTATCCCACCACAGCCAGAGCGAATGCATCACCAATCAAAGAGGCCATTATAGAGAATGCAGGCAACACCGGAGCCTGTAGACTGAAGAGAGAGATTTTTGGAAACAGAGAATTCCAGTTTCTCCATCCAAATACAGTATTTCAATAAACTAGAAGAAATGGACAGAAATAAATGTTGTTTTTATGCTGGTTCTCATATGATTTAATATTTACCTTTTAGAGCGCAAAAACAATACTCACCCTGATGGTATTCTGCCTACAACTTCCACTTCATATTTAGTCTTGAAATCAAAGCGCCATGATAGTACAGTAGCTATGACAATCTACACACACACACACACACACACACACACACACACACACACACACACACACACACACACACACACACACACA
>JAUZST010092939.1:0-19267 GCA_034779995.1 Parotocinclus haroldoi
CTGGGTGTGACAATGTCTATATATATATATATATATATACTGTATGAGAAATGCAGTTTGTCATCCTGTGTAGCTCTCTGTGTGCCTTTGTAGACTTAATGCTGTTTTGTAGGAAGAATGCCTCTGGGGAAACCTACCAGTCTTATCTATTCTTCATCCAGTCTTCTAATTCATTTTCTGCATGCATGATCATTTAAAAATCCCTCTTATAATTCTCTAATGCCACTACTTTATCTTTACACCTCATCCTCATCATCTTCTTTGTATTATTCTCCTCACCTGCACTCTTTATCCATTCTTATTTGTTTCTCTCCTCTTATCTTCCAGAATTCTCTCTTCATTCCCTCTTCAAACCTTTTCCTCCATAATGCTCACTTTTGGCCCTTTCTTGGCTCAGTCTTTCACCACTCTTCAGCTACACACTTATTCCAACTCATTTTCTTTTATGCCAATTCAGACCAGAGCCAGCTTCTGCTGAATTTCAGCCAACTCTCTCTGGCTTGCATCCATACTGCTGCTGTGTGCTGCAGGCTTTAAGCTTCCCAAAGGAAGCCAGAGGAACTAACAGGAGATCAGCAATTCTGTTTCTTTCAACTCTGGCCTTTGAATGGCTGTTCAGTGTTCAATACACACTCAAGTGCATAAGCAAAATAGATGTTTTGTTTCATCTATTGTGTTTGTCTTGTAGTGCTTATTTACACATTAAATATTTTAATTATATATTTTAGTCATTATAAACCAGGATGTCTGTGAATTCCGAAAACGTTGATGTTTCTCCGGAAACACACTGTCCTTATTAATCTTCAATTTGCTGTTAGGATGTCAGGATGAAAAACACAGAATCATTCATTTAACCTGCTTTGACCTTTGCTTTGCTGATTCTGATGGTAAACAGAGATTGGAAGGTCATTCTAACATTTTTGCCCATCTGCTAACAGTGTCAAGTTCGTCCTGATAATTTCAAGCCTCAGGTGCTGCAGAGGGAGCGAAAGTGCAACCTTGGGTTGTTGTGATCTAATCAGTTGTCACAGAAGGTCTTAACACCACTTCAGTGAGGTGCATAATGTGCCATCTCTGTAGCAATATAAGCTTCATTAGCTTTAGAGCTCTGCAACATACTGCTTGGATGTTGGTCCAGGGCATGCATGTTTCTTTCAGTATTTAGTAGAGCAGCCCAGTCTTTCTACAATACTTGCCTCAGTGTTGCAACATTATCTCCCTGATGTTGAGATTACTCATCACCAAACTAATCAGCTAAATTGTTTTGGAATGGAAGAGTGCTTCCAAAGAGTCATTGTCTTGTAGGTAACAATACCACACACTTGATGCAGTTGGGTGCTTTGCCAGAAATACCCCTTCCCAGAAAGCTCAGCCTATTGTCATAGCACTAGCCAAGGTTGCAGGGTCTAGGGACCTGCACACAGAAACACAGGGCACAGGCAAAAGCAGAGTTAATATGCCAGGGCTTATATTAGTCATTATTAATTATGTTGCTTTAAATTTAAGTTTAAATTCACGTCTAGGTATACAGTATCTCACAATAGTGAGTACACCCTTCACATTTTAACTATTTTATTATATCTTTTTATGGGACTTAAGATCTGACACTTTGATACAATATAAAGTAGTCAGTCTACAATTTGTATAACAGTGTAAATGCTGTGCCCTCAAAATCGCTCTAACACTCTCTCATACTGGTCACTAAAAGTTCATCATGGAACCTCATGGCAAAAATCTCTCTGAGGCTGCTCCAATATTAAGTATTTCAATATTCAATATTTTACTTATGTTATTATTTACTTAGTATTACAATTACTAGAAACTTAATTCTTACAATTAACATCTAAGCCATCCAAGGAGGATGGGTCCCTTTTTGAGTCTTGGAGCTCCCAAGGTTTCTTACTTACAACGTTTCAGGAGTCTGGCTTGACTTGACGTGATTGTGACGCTGCTGGTAGTGTAGCAATAAACTACATTGTATGCCTTGTTACTGGACTGTATACTACATACAGGGGGCAATATGCAGTACACAATTCTGCAGTATTCAGTGTATAGTAGTGCACCATCTGGAATAAGAACCTGTCACAATCCAAAGATTTGTGTATGAACATTAATGAAGACATGAATGAGACATTTCCAGAACAAATCCACAGTAAACTCTCTTTTTTGACAGATGCCACATAAATAACCTATAACTGATATAGACTTATAGTCCAAGCAATTGTGGGTTAAGGGCCTTGCTCAAAGAGCCAAACCAAACCAACAATGGCAGCTTGGAAGAGGTGGGGTTTGAACCCTGAACCTTCTGGTCCATAGTCCAGTATCTTATCCACTAGGTTAACACAGACCCTGACAGTCAGACTATTTTGTCTTAATTGTCATTGTTCATGTCAACAGTTTGTCTTCTCTAGTGTAAACTGTGGTTCAACTGAATAACTAATTTCCTTCTTCATATAATTTGTATATGGGCCCCTATTAAAACATTTTATCCAGCCTAATTCTTCTGTTAAGTTGCATAGGGGCATGTCACCAGCAATGAAAGGTGGCCAAATCAAATCCTTGCTTTCTTTATTGTCTTTCTCCCTCTGTAGGTCTGTGAAGCTACAGTCCATCTGCACTCTAAAGGCTCGTGTTCAGGAGTTTACCGGCAGCGGAGAGAACAGGGCTGATAACTCTGCAGTACCACTCATTCTGCCACACCTCAAACCACAAGCCTCATGCTCTCTTCCTCCAGCTGCTACAGAGTGTGAGGCGGGCAAAGAAAGAGAGAGGGTAACACAGAGGGAAACACAAAGAGGCAAACATGGAAAGAGTTCAGAAATTAGTCAGAGAGAAAATGAATTTGTAGTAGAGACCGAAATAGATAAATTAGAAGAGATAGAAGGAACTATGCTGTCAACTTCTCCCATTGCTCCTCTCTCTGAGTCCTGTACACCTGATGGTCGCTTAAGGATGGTTCACACGCTGCCTAACTTTGCCCAGGCCCTGGCAGAGGCACGCAAAGCACGCTACATACGACACCGTGGCCAACCTCTTTGCGAGAGAGAGCTAAGCATCAGAGAAATATTCTCAAGAAACTCTAAAGACACAACTAACTCCACCTAGTAACACCGCATACTCAGGTTTCCCCGATTGTCAGTGCTTTCAGCATTGTCACTATCACAAGTAGGTCTCACTCAGTAGTTTTTGCAATTTTATTCATATATGGTTGCACCACCTGACTCATATTAGATGTTGAAATTGATAGTTTTATTTAAATATTTTGTTGTCATTAATACAATGTATAGAAATGAATGAGTTTATATCTGTGGTAATGTGACCAGTTAAAAAACGTGTATGTTAATGATCAATACCAGCATATATATTTCCTTTTGAAATATCCCCAAATTTTTGTGAGCAGTATCCCTTTACTTTTTAAGTAACTCATATATGTGGCTTCAAATCGATATTTTAATATATTCCGCCTGTTTTGCTGCATCTAGACTATGGACAGAAAAATGAACTGCAAATTATCCCAGCAAAGTCTAAAGTAAAATGTCAAGATATCCGTGAATAACTGAATCTGAGGTGGACCATGCAGCAAAACAATGACCCCAAGCATACAAGTGGTTCTAACAAAAATAAATAGTTAAAGAAGACTAAAATAAATGTTTTGGAAAGGCCAAGTCAAAGTCCTGACCGTAAAACAGCAACGAAGATGAATATGTGAAGAATCCACCAGCATCCCAGGGTTGAAGCTGTATGGAGGATTGAGCTAAAACAATTCTCCAAGCTTATGCAGGATCAACTGTTAAAGTAAACATTTGTTTGCATTTATAGCTGCACACAGAATCACACTGGATACTGAAAACAAAGGCTCGCATACTTTTGTCACTCACGTAATACTGGATAATTGTCCTCAATACATACACGAAACACAAACATTATAATTAGTTAGAAATTAGAAATTGATTTGTCGGAGCTCGTAATGAAGTATGTTTGAGTCTAAAATAAAGAATAAAGAGTTAAAATGCTGTATGTGTTTGTGTGAAGCTAAGTGCTGTGTCACTGTTTACATGGAGTTTCAAGGGTGACGGGAAGAGGAAGCGCTTTTGACTAGAAGCTTTAGCACACTTCTGACCTGTTTTTCAAGTCGGAATGCGGTTTTTATAAACTTCCTAAGTAACATTCAGACTTGTGGGCTTATATTTCTGGCTTTGTTTCGCTCTTACTGTGGAAACATTTCGAAGTTGTGATCAACATGACCGTGTTTCGAAGGTTTGTTGTAGGAATATCTTCGTTGAGCACAAGTGCAGGTAAACAGGACTGGTTCATGCGTTTCTCCTCTCTTCAGAGGAGCGCTTTACCAGAGAGGATCATTAGGGCTGAAAGCATTAAACACTGTGAGAAGGTTAACGTTTCACACGGGCGAACTTTCTGCACCGGAGAAGCCAAAAGAGACGCTTCTGAAGTGGACATAAATCGTCTACAAGAAGAAGATAAAGGTACGTGCAACGGTTACTTTCAGGCTCGGCCAGCAAACAGTCACGTGTGTATTGTGTTTTGCAAACGGCCTGCATTAAAATAATTCAGGTACTGGGACATCTTTTACAGTTTCAATTCAAAAAGGGTCCAAATACATAGTATATAACATATTTTACACTATATACCGTTGAAAAACTACGTCTACTTTATATTAGTAGTTTGCCAAAATACACTATATTGCCAAAAGTATTTGCTCACCCATGCAAATGATCTGAATCAGGTGTTCCAACTTCCATGGCCACAGGTGTATAAAATTAAGCACCTAGGCATGCAGACTGTTTTTTACAAACATTTGTGAAAGAATGGGTCGATCTCAGGAGCTCCGTGAATTCCAGTGTGGAACCATGAAATGGTAGGCTACGTAATCTGAAGTTTGGTAAAAGGGGGATTCTGGGGTGGTTAAGCAGAGCTGGGCTTGGCCCCTTAGTTCCAGTGAAAGGAAATCTGAGTGCTTTAACATGACTGTGCACCAGTGCACAAATCAAGGTCCATTAAGACATGGATGGCAGAGACTGGTGTGGATGAACTTGACTGACCTGCACGGAGTCCTGATCTCACCCCAACACCTTGGGATGA
Organism: Parotocinclus haroldoi; assembly: GCA_034779995.1. Lineage (NCBI taxonomy): Eukaryota > Metazoa > Chordata > Actinopteri > Siluriformes > Loricariidae > Parotocinclus > Parotocinclus haroldoi. The sequence goes on from JAUZST010092939.1 coordinate 5,101, forward strand.
GTTAATGCGGAGACTGAGAGCAAGGCCTTCTCGTCCAACATCAGTATATGACCTCATAAATAAAATCCCCATAAACACCTTCCTAAACCTTGTGGACAACCTTCCCAGAAGATCTGAAGCTGTTCTAGCTGCAAAGGGTGGACCAACATCATATTGAACGCTATGGATTAGGAAGGGGATGTCACTTAAGCTCATATGTGATTCGAGGCAGACGAGCAGATACTTTTGGCAATATAGTGTATTTCATGGAAATTTCAGTTGAAGATGTGAGAAAGGTTAAGGTGTGTTCTTGGGTAAATGTGTGAAAAACCCTTTTATACAGTCACATCACACTCGTCACATAAAGTCACGTTTGGTCATAGTCACTGGACATGAGTCTTGGTTACAGTTCAATCCCTGATTTGTTAAGTTTTCAAATTAATGTGACCCTCACTCACCTGACACTGGGAAGGAACTTGACTGCAATGTAACAAAGCTGAAGTAAAGGAGGATTAATGGAAATTAAATAAAAATAATTAAAAGGTAAAGTAAAAATAGAACTAAACAAACATATGTGTAAATTATTTCAGCTTAAATTCCAACTTGGATTGCAAGGTGTTTTTGTTCCTTGGTTGATCACAGTGTAGTCATTTCATGTTGCTGAGGTCATGTGAGGTGAAAATCTAGCCATATTCTACCTCGCTAGCTGATTTTATGTAGTTAATAAAGGTTGTAACAGCTGAAGTATTTTAACCCTGCATTGCAGGATGAACTGCAAGACTTCTAGGAAAGTGCAAGTCCGTTGATGGTGTGTGTGAGCGTTTGCTCTCTTTCTCTCAGGCATTGTGGAGATCCTAATGTGTCGGGAGCGAGCACGGAACTCTCTGGGCCGTACGTTTGTGGCTCAGGTGAGATCATGGATCACATTTGTGTGAATCTTTAGGATCAATCTGTGACTCTGCTCATTTGATTTATTTCTAATGAAGATGGGATGTTGTGTAAAACGGAAATAAAACCAGAATACGATGATTTGCAAATCCTTTTCAACCTGTATTACATCACAATACACATACACAATAGACTACAAAGACAAGGTATTTAATGTTCAAATGGATTTGTCTTTTGCAAATATTTACAATACAAACTCTGACCAATTTGTAGATGTCATTCGTTACTATACAAGTCCATTCAAGTGGATGTTGCATGGTACGCCCTAGTATCAGCAGTCTCTCAGCTTGTAATGCACCCTACCACACGGCAAAATTTGTTCAAAAATTCCTTGAGAACATGACAGTGTTCAAGGTGTTGACCATCTTGCAAATTTCCCAGATCTATAGAGTATCAAGCGTCTGTTGGATATGCTGAACAAATAAAGTCTGATCCATGAACTTAAATACAAGACTTCAAAAAATCTGGTGCTAAAATCTTGCTCCTAGATACCATAGGTAAGAGACCTTGTGGAGATCATGCAAATGGTACCTACACAGTGGACCTACAGATGATTTTAATGATATGGCTGATTGGTGTATGATTCTGGCATCATCAAATATAGATGGTTAGATATATATTATATTTGAATATAAAGGACCCAGGTAGGGATTTTCCCCTGGAAATTATTTATATTTGGCTACTACTATGAGTTGTTTATGTAACGTTTCTTCAGCATCAATGGCTGGCTATTCATGAGGGGAGCAGAGTTACATTGATACTAGTCAGACAAATTAATTCTGGGCCAGTTCAGAACAATCAGTTTATTCTGTGTGGGAGGAAATTGGAGTACCCTGTTCGGACATGGGAAGAACATGCATTATACACAAGTGTCTAAGGTCAAGATTGAACCATTGTGCCACCCAGCAGTATCAGAGTTTTCTCTGTCTTTACCATGAGACAGATTCAGATAATGGGGTTTGACTGTACTTAATCTCATCGTCAGCCTTTCTTTCTCACTTGTTCAATTATTTTATTCATTACTACTTTTCCATATGTCAGCCTGTATCTGTTGGAAGTCATCTCAAGTTGACAGCGACACAAAATCAGTGATTTCTTCTTTGCTCAGTCCATCTCCCACTGTTCCATTTGTTTGGTGTTTATCAATGTTTCTGTTTCTCTGAACACATTCCACTGCGTAGATGCGAGAGTTGGTGTCAGGCCTGCATCATGACTCAGCTGTTCGTGTGGTGATCTTTAGGAGTCTGGTACCTGGAGTCTTTTGTGCAGGTCAGCGTTTAACTACAGAGAACATACAGACAGTGGGTATGGAAAGTATTCAGAGCCCTTTAAATGTATCACTCTTTGTTTAATTGCAACCATATGCTGAAATAAAAAAGTATATTTTATTTCTCATTAATGTACACTCAGCATCCCATCTTGACAGATGTAGACATTTTTGCAAATTTTACAAAAAGGAAAAACTGAAATATCACATGGTTTTAAGTATTCAGACCCTTTGATCAGCATTTAGTAGAAGCACCATTTTGAGTCTTCTTAGGAATGATGCAACACGTTTTTCACACCTTGATTTGGGGATTCTGTCGTTCTTCCTTGCAGATCCTCTGCAGTTCCATGAGTTTGGGTGGTGAATGTTGGTAGACAGTCATTTTCACGTCTCTCCAGAGATGCTCAATTGGGTTTAGGTTCCAAGGATCTTCTCCCACGATTGTTCACTCTGTGTGGACGGCCAGGTCTAAGAAGAGTTCTGGTCATCCCAGACTTCTTCTATTTAAGGATTATGAAGGCCACTGTGCTCTTAGGAACCTTTGAGTGCTGCAGAATATTTTTGGTTACCATGGCCAGATCTGTATCTTGCCACAATTCTGTCTCTGAGCTCCTTAGGCAGTTCCTTCGACCTCATGATTCTCATTTACATTGACATGCACTGTGAGCTGTGAGGTCTTATATAGACAGGTGTGTGCCTTTCCTAATTAAGTCCAATCAGTTTAATTAAACACAGCTGGACTCTTATGAAGGAGTAGAACCATCTCAAGAAGGATAAGAAGTAATGGACAACTTGTGAGTTAAATATGAGTGTCACAGCAAAGGATCTGTATACTTATGATCATGTAACATTTCAATTTTTCTTAAAAAAAAAAAAATTATAAAAAATTTTGTAAAAAAAAAAATTCAAGATGGAATGCTGAGTGTACATTAATGATAAATAAAATTAACTTTTTTAATTTCAGCAAATGGCTACAATTACACAAAGAATGACACATTTAAAGGTATATATATATATATATATATATATATATAAATTCGGTTTCATTTAGCAATTGTGACTTAAAGAAATGCAAATGCAGTATTTCAAATGATTATCTCCATAAAGGATAATCCTTATTTAAGGTATCTAAAAACAGTGCATGTAACGAATATCACCACCAGTGGCTAGGCAAACTGGTGTCATTGAAGTCCCAAAGGTTTTTCTTGCCTACACAGTAAACATGTCACTATCATCAAATTAGAAAACTAATTTTCTAAAATTGGTACATCAGAAAGACATAGGCTATTGATGAAAGCAAGACTTACTGAGCCTTGCCAAAACTAAGCATTTATGAGTGCAATATATGTCTGTAGATGCCATTAGAACTCAATGCTCCAAAGATATCCTGGATTTTATGTTGTTTTCTTAAGCTAAACAGATGCAAGAGAACCCTTTCTGAAATCACATTTTTTTCCTTCAGCATTCTGCAGCTATTTTCAGACTTTCTCTAGCTCCAAATGGTATCTGCAATTGGCCCTTGTACTTCTAAATCCTCCTTAACCAACAGCATCCTGTACCCATCCCAACAGGAAATCCACAGTAAGCCTAGGCTCCTAACAAAACATGAGAAAGAAAGGTGACTCACCACTGGGGAGTAGTGCTATAACAATAAAATACCTGTGTCAAGCAAGCTTCCCAGTCTTACTACTGGTAAGTAGGCAGCAAATGTCAATGTCACATTGACTATTGCTGAGCAAATTAGTTCAAAATTTTCCATGCATATCACACACAGACAACAAAGTTGCATTTTGAGTACACTTTTACAACTATAGCCTAGATTCAAGTACAACTGTGAAGGGACATCAAACTCTGAAAACCACTTTGTGAATAAGACCTGTGGCACAGAAGTGGCACATTATTACTAGCGACAAAGTATTTACTAAAGTCTTAAATAATTACCTGAATGTGTTCCAATGGAGGCTCTGGCATACATTGATGCTTCAGTGTTTGTTAATCATTTACAGTTTTCTATACATCTGTTATGAGCATGAACTTAACATCATAAGATTTTTTCAGAAGTCCTAAGACAAAACTGAACTCGACTAAATAAACGAGACAAAAATAGGTTCCTTGTTATTTATTTAAAAAAGAACAATGATCCAATATTACATTTATGTGAGAGGCAAATGTATTCATACATCTGGGAATAGCAGATAATTTAAAGGTGAAGTTAGAGTCAAGCATTTTATATCAGTGGGATGACAGCCAGGTGTGTGTGGGCACCCTGCTGTTTTTAAAGAGCAGAGATAATAAAGTCTGAATTGTAAAAACATATGAGATTTCTGAAAACTGTTAGAAAAAAAATAATTGTTAGTGCTCATATGGGTATAGAAGTTTGCAAAATCATCTCTAAGGGTTTACTGCCAGTCCACAAGCAGTGATCAATCAACTAACATCAGTTGAAAAGAAAGTTGTGTAATAGGCCACAAAGTCACAAAGGAAACTATAACGCTCTCTCACATTGGCTAATGTTGAAATTCATCAGCCTTTCATCAAGACAGCACTGAACAACAATGGTGTGCAACAATGGCAGGGCTGCAAGAAAGAAAAAAAAAATAACATTGCTGCCTTCCTGCAGTTTGTTCAGAAAGGTTCACTGGTACAAGCTATAAGTCTATTGAGGAAGCATTTTGTGGGTGGATAAGACCAAACTATTTGGTTTAAATGAGAAACCGTCTTTCATAGAACAATTTGTTCTACCAAAATACAATTGAAGAACAATAAATTAAATGTTTTTGGAATGGCCGAGTCAAAGTCCTGGCCATTAACCAACAGAAATTAGTGTCAGTTTATATGTTCAATTCAGTTCACGTGAAGACACATCTTAGAGCTGAAGCTGTTCTGTATAGAGAAATGGGGTAAAATTCATACAAGTCAGTGTGCAGAACTAAATCAACAGATACAGAATATGTTTAGTTATTGCTGGATGTGCGGGTTTAGTCACTTTCAGATATTCAATATTGGATCATATTCCTCAATAAATACATGACCAAGTATTATACGTTTGTTTTATTTATTAAATTGTATTTTCTTTGTCTGCTTTTATAACGTGTGTAATTTTTAGGGATGATGTTTTAGATGATATGTATGCAGAAATACAGTTCGTAAAATGAGGGTGTTTACTCATTTTCTTTAAACATGATATTAATTTATTGTCCATGAATCAGAAAATAAAATAACAAAGAGACAAGTGTCCATCATCGTTCGTTTGAAATGGCTAATATATAGATATGCTTTTATAAGGTATATATTGAAAAAAGCACTAAATACTTTTTACAATTATCACTTAAAACACAATGTAGCTTAAGAAAACACATATATTATGCGTACTACGGCTCTAAGCAGTTAATCCAAAAAACACTCACACTCACAAGTAGCGTGAAAATATGAGTGTGGCGCTAAATATCAGAATGCTGACATGAAAATGCGTGCGCTGTAGCACTAGGTAGGACAGTTTGAAGGGTAGGATGTGTAAGGATGTAGGGGTGTGTAAAATAAGTGGGGTGGGCAGGGCTTAACTACAGCAGACAATCAATCCCAAAAGATCCCGCCCTCTCTTAAAATCAGGGCCAAAAGTATAAGAAGCTAGAATCTGTTTGAAGCAAAAGTGAGACTGAGAGAAACGCAACTGAAAAATAGTGCAACAAAAGTAAAAATGGATTCTTAAAGAATATCAAACACAAAATTCTGTTTTTATAACTCTCAATATTAGTTTTTTCTCCTTTACAAAATGTCATTTATTGGTGATGAATTCTGGTTTTTTTTTTTTTATTTTGGCCCCATTGCGAGGCAATGCACAGTTAGAACAACATCATCAAGTTTGCAGATGACACAACTGAGAAAAAAAAAAAAAGAGAAAGTTCAAGGGTAAACGGACTGGTGTAGAAACAACAACCTGTCTCTAAACGTAGACAAGACCAAGGAGACACACTCTTTACCCTACTACCCTGTGGGAAAATGTACCAAAGCATCCGGGCCCTCACTACCAGACTGTGCAATAGTTTTTTTCCCCCAAGCTATCAGACTCATAAACAATCAGAGTCTGGTATGAACAACTGCACATATAAATGACTGGACTAAATCACACACACACACACACACACACACACACACACACACACACACACACATACGCACACTCGTATTAAACTGCTGCTATACATACCTACTCTTTACACTGTTTATATTGAACAATGTACATATCTGCACCTTTCTGCACTGTTATTTTGTATTTATTGTTTAGTTATGTATAGTGTTTTTTGGTTGCTGTATTTATTGTTTGTTGTCCAGTATTGCACATGCGGCACAAGTTTACTGTTTTATGTAGCACCTTGGTCCTGGATGAACGTTGTTACGTTTCACTGTATACTGTACACCACTGTATATGATTGGAGAGACAAGTTCATTTCTTACTACTAAACCCCGGTATGTACATTAACCCAACAGCTCTCAAAACAAACCTGCAAGGAAGAGAAACAAACCCATATTACTAACATATAATACAAAAAATACAATACAGTAGTAAGAAAAAGACGAAAACATTAAAACAGATAAAACAGACACACTAAAACAGAACTAGGAGAGGAGATAATGCTGTACAACCCAATAATTATCCATAACATATTACAAAGGAAAGAAATAGTGCCACGAGAGACTACATGCCCTACAGCTGTGCTCAACATTATTGACACCCCTGATTGGTTAGTGCAGATTAGTCTTGTGTACTTATTAATATGATGTGTGCTTTATGTCATTATCCTGCTGTAGGATGAATTATGTTTGACTGAAACCTAATTTTTGTACACAAGCACACAATGCTCTGATTTCCCTGTTTCTTTAAAATGTTATAGACCTGTTCTCTTTTTTACACCCAAAAGTTCTTGCCATTGTCATGAGTAGCAAACTTATTTCCAACATTTCAACCTGTTAACCCAAGGCTTGCTTGTACCCATTAGACTGACTGTGATCTGCTTCTCCATCGTGAACATGCAACAGGAAATAAAACTGGCCTTTTTATAAATCAAAGCTACTTCATGTGGTAATTAATATCATGTGAGCACTGGCAAAGTGGGGAGAGTGTAATTTATAATTAATCACAGGTCAGTTTGTTAGTTTATGTGCTTGTTTCAAACTGAAATACAATTCAAATACAAGGCCATTCAAGTAAAGTCAATGTAAACATGTCCCCGGTGAACAAATATAACACAACTTGCTGTGTTTTAACAGGACAGCATAGCATAGCATAATATCCAGGCGTAGGCTTTTGAAAATAGACGTAGATGTGCTGCCAGCATTGCTGCAGAGGTTAAATGGTGGGTGGAGGGTGTGGTGGCAACCAGGTAAGGATTACAAAGACAAGAATCTAGAATCAAGCATGGTGGTGTAAATGTCACAGTCTGGGGCTGCATGAGTGCTGCGAGCTGGGAGCTACAGTTCATTGAGGTAATTATGAAGGCCAACATGTACTGTGACATACTGAAGCAAAGTATGATCTTCTCTCTTCGGAAACTGGGCTGCATGACAGTTATTCAACATTCAACAATGACTCCAAACACACCTCCAAGATGACCACTGCCTTGATAAAGCAACTGAGGGCAATGGTCAGCATTAGTGGGCCATTCTGAAACAGTAGGCAGAGGAGCACAAGGTCTCGTACATGCACTCGTTCTGCGATTTTATCGTGGAAATGTGGAAGGGGATTCCAGTGGCAACCTGTGAAACTCTAGTGAACTCTATGCCCAAAAGAGTTAAGGCAGTACTGGAAAATAATGGTGAAGACACAAAATATTGACACTGTGGGCACAATTTGGCCATTTTCACTTAGGGGTGTACTCGCTTTTGTTGCCAGCAGTTTAGACATGAATGGCTGTGTGTTGAGTTATTTTGAGGGCACAGCAAATTTACACTGTTATACAAGCTCTAGTCCGAGTACTATACATGTATCAAAGTGCCATATATTCTATGTTGTCCCATTAAAATATATAATAAAATAATTACAAAATGTGAGGGGTGTACTCACTTTTGTAAGATACTGTGTCTGTATTAAACAAGAAGGAACTGTTGGAGTTTGGAGTTGACTGAAATGTTATGTGTTAATATAATATTACAATATTAGAGCATACAGATTTGTTTATTGGTACAAGCTATAAGTCTAGTGAAATAGATCTGGATGGTGGACAACAAAACTGTGGAAGCTACTCATGCTTATCAGTGGATCAAACAATCATCTTTGTCGGTAATATGTTTTGGCTTTCCAGATCATGTTCACCAAGTGTGTCTACACAAGCGCCTGCTCCAAACACCTCCCAACATCTAGGTCAGAACAGCTCAGATACTGGAAACTCCAGTATCTTCTCTTAACTTAACTTCTTAAATTAACTTCTCTTAGTCAAATGGTGTTTGACCCTCTCAAAGTTTATCTGTGCAAAATATATTTAAGTTCATAGTAGAGGCATGTCTAGCAGTCAGCAGTCTCTCAACAATATGTAAACTACTCAAAAGTTGCCTTTCTATCTTTCTATCTATAGGGCAGCTGAGAAGGCTCTTTTAAGCCCTCTTGTGGCAAAATAAATGTCAAATTAGATCATACCTGTAAACGTACAAATCTGCCTGTGAGGTAAGTGAGTGAACACAGTTTTAAATCTGTGTTTAAAGAAGCACTGCTGTGTCTGATCCATTCATACCCACATATATACACACATTACACCCCAACAATCACACCAGCGTCACTGCAGTGCTGAGAATGATCCCCCATCCAAATAATACCTTATCTGTGGTGGTACTCTGGGAGTCCAGTAGTTTAATTAAACATTTTAGTTTAGGAAATATTTTATATGGTGTACTTCAGACAAATTACTGTTGTGGTGCATGGAGGTGGGAATGCATTCTGTCAAAATTTACAAACAATTATTTTGACAGTTCTGTTTCATATATCATCATGTATCACTACCAGCTTCTGGGTAAACTCCTCCCATCACACCATTTGAGGGTGCAAGAAACATATGGATAAACAACTGAGCTCCTCTGCTCATATTGCCAAATTGACCCAGTCACGTAGGTATCTTGCCCAGTGTTTTGCTGTATTAAAACTCGATTACTTCAATGCTCTTCTGGCATACAATCAGACTCCTGCAACTAATTTAGAATGCAGCAGTATGTCCAATTTTCAATTTATTCAATGTCACCCCACTGCTATGTTCTTTTCACCACATCAGATTTAAAATACTGATGCTCACCTACAAAACCAAAAAGAAGTTACCACAAGGCTCTAATCAAACCTAGCAATGTACCCTTTGAGATGCTAGCTTGGCACTACTGGACCCACCACACAAGATTAAAAGAAGACAAGCATTAAGACTATCCTCCATACTGGCACAGAGGTGGTTGAATGAACTTCTGCCTGATGTCTGAATGGCAGTCAGAGAGTGTCTTGCTGTCTTTTAGCAATGATTAAAGACTTGCTTCTTCACACTCAACACTTAGGTGAAGACTGAAAATTCAACCATATTACAAATACGATATAACCAAATTGCAAAAAAAAAAGTACATCATTAAAAGTGAAAAAATTAAATGATTATAAGTGATGATTTACTCACATCAGATCCTAGAAGGTACGTTAGTGAATTATATTTCTGAGTTATTGTTTACTTGTATCAACATGAGGTTTTCTCTACTACAAAGAATACAAAGCACTCCTGTAAGTTGCTCTGGGGTAAAAGCATCTGTTAAATGCTGCACATATATAGAGTGTACACATTTTAGAGTTTATATGCGATTAGAATTAAACAAAATGTTTTAATTTTCACTAAGCATCATATTAAAATATTCCATAGATAAACAAACAAACCAAAAAATTATACAGTGCCCTGCACATGTCAGTTTGAATAGTAAAAAGGCTTAAATTAAATGATTAAAGTAATAAATCCACTGCAATCCAATCCATATTATATGTTATAATTTAGAAAATTGTTGATATATTAACAAAGACAATAAAAATTTTGACGTGAAACTTTGATGTGTTTAGTCACAGTCTCACTCAATTTTAACATGGCTGCAGGTGGTACTTTAATTACAAGTGTTTTTTGGAATTGTGTTGTTGTTAGGTATCTGATATCAGGGTAAACCAAAGTATACTGGTAAGGCTAGCTAGCACAACAATATTTATTGTTATATGGAACTGTACTCACACTTGGCAGCCATTTTGTTTATCAGTTTACCTATGCAAACTTCAATTCAAATTAGTGAGTTCTGAGTCATTGTTTGATCCTTATGCTTATAATTATGCTTGGTTCTTTTGTGGTTATAATTGCCCTTTCGATTACCCTTTTCTGACATTAGCATTTTATGCCTGTCAATTGAATTTGTTTGCTAAGCTACCAGCTCTGGAAAGTTCACCTAAATCCTTTATAGCAGTGTTTAGTTTTCATTTAAACAGACTTCAACAGATGTGTGCTTATCTGTGTGGGCTGTCAGGAATATAGCCGCCATCTTGAAAGCTGCCCGATTGCATCAAGAGCAGGTTTTTCCAATGTGAAGGTGGTCATATAGCAAATTAAAAAACAGAATTGTCTCAGAAATTGATTGCCACAATCAGATTTGCAATATGCTCTTGTGGTTCAAAACCTATTAACAGAGAAATTTCAATATTTTGTTGTCCATCACACTAAAGATGTAACTGACGTTTCTGATGTGCAGGGAGTGCAGTTGCGGTATCAGAACCACAGACTTAAACAACTAGCACCCAACTAACTACCAATTTCACACAGCACTGTTGCATCCCACTTAGCCAAATTCGGAGAAACCAGGACTGTGGACTGTTACCAACCAAACAGCCTCAACAATTATTTTGGCAGCCTTTGTAAAAGTCCACAATGAAGCATGCACAATGTCCTGTGACTTTTTACTCACCCTGTATTTATTTCCATTAAAGATTTGAACTCAAATATATTAGTTTTTTAAAAAAAACACATATAATCCATGTGATATACAGTACACTTATTTACTACAATGATTTACTACAATGATGTACTGAACATATAAAATGATGTATTAGCTTTTTTATTAGAATACAACCAGAACATGATATTTGTATGTAATATGAGAAAAAAACTAACTGAAAAAATTAAACAAAAAAAAACTTTTGGAAAAAAAACAGTTAGGAATGGGCAATAGCAACATGTGTTATACCAGGATGCAGCTCCATTGGGATGCTAAGTCCAAAGAAGCCTGATAAGGAGTGAATCTCTTGGGAGGGTAGCAGTCAGAAACTTAGTTACATAAGGTGGAATAAGTTAAAAAAGCTAATATCCTTAAGTTAACAAAGTTTGGAATGAAAATCCATGGATAAGAATATTGTGAATATTTTTTGTGTTGAATAATTGGCAATATGTTATATTTGGCCATTATATACTCACTGGACAAAACATTAGTCACACGTAACTGAAATGTACCTAAAACGTGTAATACTAAACTAGCATGAATAAAAGTTGTGATTTGGCCACAAAGACACGTTTCCGAATGTAAGTGGCAGCTCTTATTAGCCCTTTTCTCATGAAATAATAGTTTTCTCAGATTTTGTGGATGCATTCCCTGGCATCTTACTTGTTATTCCAGGTAGTCCCACAACCTTTCAATAGAATACAAACATCCTAATTGTTTATACAAACATCCTTCACACTATTCTTTTTGCCACATCCAGACACAGCCAAACAGTAACTAATTAATCTATCAATTAATCTATTCATCCTGCCATTAATCTTGCTACACTCCACTCTGAAATTTATAGATCTTTGCGCAACACCATTTGAAGGGGCCAGGTCTTACTACCATCTTAAACATGTATGGTGGCATTTTCTTTGTCTAGGGAATATACCATTGCTAAAACAAAAGTCTGGCAGTGTTCTAAGACTTTTGCACAGTACTATATGTTATACATATACGTATATCATATCTTAGTATTTCATACTACTTATTTATTTTTATACCTTCAAAGGTACCTCAAATGCTGGCTGAAACAATTGCTTCCCTTTAAGCATTTACGGTAACTGTTTAGCTCTTTTGTTTCTCTGCAGTAAATTAGAGGGCAAGGGCATCTGATGAATAAGGCTCTCACAGAGAATCTTCTGCTATCTGGACTCCCGGGTGCTGAGGCAGCTAAATTCATGTGTCTATTTATAAAATCCATAAACACACATCATGCGCTTAAGTGCACACATAAAATGCTGGAACGTTTGAGAAAACTGTAGTATGGTTTAAAAAACTATAGAGAAATATATCGCAAGTTATGCAATATATTCTAAAATAACAGAAATTGTTGAATGGCTTTACAGAACAGCATGAATAATAATAATAATAATAATAATAATAATAATAATAATAATAATAATAATAATAATAATAATAAAAAATCAGAAATCAGATGAGAAAACCTCAACAATGGTTTTGTCAGCCTTTGCCAAAAGTCAGCATGTCAACATGTCCTGTAGCTTTTGCCTCACCCTGTACATCTTATTTTCCCATTCATGTGCGGTTTTACCTCCAAAAATATACAGGCTGCTATGTTGTCATTAAAAAATCTGCAAAAAAGAAAAAAAAAACCTTACGATTGTACTGGTTAGGTGAATGACAACAACACATTTAAGGTTACTACAACCCCTGACAAAATTATGGAAGCTCTTTCAATTGTTTAATTGTGTAGAAAAAGGTTAATCATAGAGGCAGGCCACTTTTTAAAAATTAAAATCTAGCATTAAGAAAACAATAAAAAACAACAAGTAAAAATAATTGCTATAGTCAGTCACATTTGTGTTTTTAGATCAAGTAGACGAAAAAAATCAACAACACCCAGATATGCTGCAGTTGTCTCTGGGCCTGAGCTCATCTGAGATGGACTGATGCAAAGTGGAAAAGTGTATGTGTTGCATGGATCAAATTCCAAATGAGTGAATATTTAATAAAACAATAAAGTTTATCCTTTGAACATTAAATATCTTGTATTTGTAGTGTATTCAATTGAATCTAGGTTGAAAAGAATTTGCAAATCATAGCATTCTGTTTTTGTTTATGTTTTACAGAATGTCTCAACTTCATTGAAATTGGGGTTGTACTTTATCAGTTGATCTTGATCATGAATACATGCATACATGCATTGCTTTGCTGTCGTTGGGCTGTGGGAACTTCCAGCCCTACTACAAACTGTTCTGGTAGGCCTGATCACCAAAACTGATGATAGGGCCTACCTTGAAGTCCATGTCTCTGAGAATTTTTCACTTTACATTTTGAATAGCAAATTGTTTGTTTGTTTGGATTATTTAATATCACTATCTGCATCAGGCGGCAGCAATGCAACTGTGTTGCCACAATGTGACAAATAAATATTAATTTGATTTGAGATGATTAAATATTAGGCAAAACATGCAGGGTCAAGTGTTTTCCATAGGCTGGATAAATAGTCAGCTCACAATTTTAGGTCATCTGTACAGATGTGTGTTATTCTGCCTCTTTGGCTCTGGAGCAAATCTAAAGGATGAAACATTGGCCACTTTGTAGGGAGCAGGTTGGGTATAAAAGCTTGGTTTGCAACCATGTTTGCTTTGTTTAGCTGTTCTGCCCAGGGAATTGGGCTTGTTGGCTCTAGGGCATACCAGTGGGTGTTTAGCTACTGAGAGTCAACCATGTTGGATGGAAAGTAAGTGCAAGCTGCGGTGATTTACTGGGAGAAGCCTGTGGGAGTTATTAATGTGGCAGGTCACTGATGAGCAATCTGGAGAAAAAGAACTCTGGCCTTCTGGCCACAAATCTCTCTCTCTCTCTCTCTCTCTCTCTCTCTCTCTCTCCCTGTCTGTCTGTTTGTCTGTCTGTCTCTCTCTCTCTCTCTCTCTCTCTCTCTCTCTCTCTCTCTCTCTCTCTCTCTCTCTCTCTTTCTCTCCGTCT
>JAUZST010092950.1:0-19265 GCA_034779995.1 Parotocinclus haroldoi
CACACACACACACACACACACACACACACACACAGAGAGAGAGAGAGAGAGAGAGAGAGAGAGAGAGAGAGAGAGAGCAATTCTCTCACTGAAATAGCTCACACAGGAGTCTAATATTCACTGTGACAATCTGCTAAGCTCCAAAGTACACACACGGGGAGAACATGGCCTCATTTCTGGACAGGTTAATAATGACATAACACCAAGGCCAAAAATAACCCCAAACACTGTGAACTTGCATTAGCCGAGTGGACACCACCATCTGTCCTTTAATAAATTCAAATCCCAAAATGCCTAACAAATACTCCTCATTGGGAATCATATATCATTGATTTTACTTGGCAAATGCATATCAATAACAACTTTTAAAGAACAGGAACTTGGAGTTCAACTCTTGCATATAGAAAGAGAGTTCAAAAGGAACTGCACAAAGTACTGCAGAAACTGCCAAAATCTGACCAGGAACAAGTGCATGTTAGATGAATTTGCATGAACAAAAAAAACAGTAACTGCAGTCTCATTCCGTAGTATGAGTACTCTACTCAAATTACTTTTGTTGTTTTTCTATCTGACATAAGTTAATCCAGCCTCTGGAGGACACACAAAAAATATATATGCGCAATCATTGCAACCTTTTTATGTTGGCAAAAAAAGTAAATGGAAAAAATGTGGTGTGCACCTTTCAAGACGATCCAGTACTGTTTTGAAAGGTCTCAGAACTTACATGACATGGAAAGTGTGATTCAAGTTCAACAAAGCATCATCACCTCTCAGGGATTTGTGCTTACATTAATCAACCAAGGACTTGTATAGGCAGTTGACATTGACTATGAAAACTCTCTGACAGAACGATCAAACTGATCATAACCCAATCCCCCACCGAACAAAACACACATCAGTGAGTTTTTAGAATCTGCTGAAATTAGTGACTGTAATGATGATATAATTAAGTAAGTAAATATTAGAGGCAGAGGATAAGTTTACTTGGGGAAAACACTATTTCCACGATAAGAGCTTTATTCCATCTGTGAAACGTGGTGGTGGTAATGTCATGATTTGTCCTGCCTTGCTGCATATATCCCAGAATAGCTTAATAGCTACATCATTCTTCTGCAACTTCATTAGCAGAAGCCTGAAGTTACTAGCACCTTAAACAAGCATTAGCAAGATGACTAATTATCTGTCTACCAAGTATAGTTTTGTATTATTGTTTTATTTGTGTTCTCTATATCAATTTTATCTACTATCAGGAATTGTGTCATGATGTTGAACTGAAACATTAAATTTATTTAAAAAAATTTCAAGCACTACTGTATGTGAATATATGATGCAGTTATGCTGTTCACATTATTATTATCTATTTATTGTATTATATTATTAAATATTTGTGAACATATGTCAAACATGCTGTCCAGGCAAGATGGTTTTGAGCTAGAAATGTTAAGAAACTAAGAGTGCGAAACATTCCAGAGGCACACATATAAGAACTGTAAAGTGGTTGCAAGAAATATGTGGAAAATCTTATTTTTGCCAGTGACCAGGCTCAATATTGACAGAAAGGATGCCCAAACATTTCACATGGCACAGTTTCTGTTTTATTATTTTTTTCAATATCACAAACTCAGCAAATAAACAGTAAGCCTGGTGGTACATTGACATTTCCATAAATGTGTCACACATAATTTGTTCCCTGAAGGGGCTTGTATACAGGTAAGCACAATTTAAAGACCATCCGATGTGTGTCCGTTCACTTTTATAGCCAAGGTGAAAACAATTATGATAATTTACAATATCAAATAAAAATCACACTTCCAACTCCCAACTTTGTGCCTGTTAACAGCCAATCAATGCATTAATCTCAACAGCCAGTCAATGCTGCGGATGCATGAGCATAGGAGGGAGTTTAGGAGCAGAAAGCTGTAGTGTGTGTTTGTGTGTGTGTGTGTGTGTGTGTGTGAGACCAACTCATTTATCGGTCATGTGGATATTCACTCGTTTGCTCAAGTTTGAAGTTTCTTGTGTACGCTACTCATGTTTGCATCCTAGAATGTATTCAATATCCAACAATTTCCCTCCACATCCTTGGCTCCGTAGTCCTGAGCATATCCTCAACCCTTCTTTAGCTGTAATATATGCAATTTCTAAAAGACATGCATTCCATTCTGATTATAAATGAACTGTCACCCTTTCATCAACTTCCCAAAGTCTCTGTTTCACTGCGACATTGCAACCAGTTATTCCCCTGTTTTTCCATATTCTACTGTGCCAGTGCTGCTATTAGTGTTAACATAAATTCCATTTGCAATTTCAAAAGCAAATAATCCTGTTCAAATATGAAACAAACACTAATAATAATGTTTAATATATTAATTTCTGGGCGATTATTTTACCCATCTACACTCTTTTCTTCACATGTATAGAAACTCAAGAGCTAGACTGTTGTTATAGGTTGCGTCTGTGTCTTCTACCGTAATACATGATGACAATAAAGTCATGGAGTTGCTGTATTTGTTGAGACTGTGTTGAATGACAGCTCTGAAAGGCACCTGATCTTCATGCAAAGATACCTTTTTCTCTTATTTACATAGTGTATGGACAAGTATTCTCTCATTTGAACTCTCTAATTTTTCTTGAAAATCACATTTTGTATGTTAAAACTTGGAATTATGATGCACTTAACTGGAAAATATTATCGTCACATAAAGTTTAATCAATGCACAGTTTGTCCAGTCTTAGCTGCAGATCTCTCCAGATCTTTCCATTTTACCTCTTGATATTTGATTTGAACGTATATGACGGTTTTGTCATATACTTTACATTATATGATCAATGTAGTTATTGGTACTCTATGGAATTTTCAAAGCTCATAGGTTGTCATGATGTGTGTAAGTATGCTGAGTTTGTACGACACTTTAAATGCTCACAGGTGAGCAATTATACTATTCATTTACCTCACAGTTGAATATTATGGACCATTTAGTGTAGACTCAAGACATGTATTCTCAACTAAGTTAATTCAATTTCTAGGTAATAACAATACAAAATGTGGAAAATATAAATGTGAATGTGAATACTAGGTACTGTATTATAAGAAATGATACATTCATTGAAATGACCTAAATTAAAATCAGTGTTTTATCAGTGAATAGCACATGTTTCTGACTATTTCATTAGTTGTCAATTTAATGATCACTTTGACCACTTTAATGCACACAACTACTTAATGGTGTCTTAGATTTTCCACGTAAAGTCAGCTTATTACAAGTTCTAGGACTTAGAATACTGAATGACTTGTCTTATCCTTCAGGTTCATTCCAGATCTTATCAGACGAAAAAGTTTTCCTTCCAGCACTGCAACCTATAAATCACAATCACGAGTCATAATGTTAGACCTGATTTATAAATACGTAAGTCATATATGTGGCAGACAATCTTAAACCTCTATGGCTTTGAAATAGCAATAGAACATATAGTATCTGACAGGAGATCTGAAAAACCTCACAAATATTTGAATGGCGGGAACACACAAACAAATATGTGTGCATATGACTTACGTCCATTCTACAAACCATATATTTGTCATTGACAGACATATATACGTTAAAGAATAATATATGTATATAATAATACAGTGTCCTTCAGTGTTAAAAAACAGTCATATGGAAATATAGTCGATTCAGGTTAATGGGACCACATCAGGACGGGATCGTTTTGGTCCTAATAACCAGCTGGTCCGATTAAACGAACATGCCCGATGTTACAAGACGGGACGTGCTATATAACATATTAAATGTTTATTCAACCTTTAATGTGTGATTTACACGTATAGCGAACATACAAACAAGAACTACTGGTGCTTACCAACTTTGTTCATTGAAAAATAAATTTGCAAACAAGTTTTTTGAAACGATCAACAACACAATGTATAGATACTCAGCATGCGAAAACAAAAAACAACTTCTACTAAATTCCAGTCAACGTTTGAAGAACATCCAGTGTGATGTGATATCCGCTTTAGCAGTGGCTAAGTGACTTTTGGCTTCTGTTTTTTGTATTAAATGGAAATGTTAGGCAATAGTTGGCAGTAAAGGGCTTGGGAGAAACTCGGGGGGGAAAAACAAAGAGATATTATATACTGTACACGTTTTTGGTCCAATTAAGCGGAATTCAAGGCCCTTAACCCACAAGTGCTTAGATTGTAAAACTGTACTAATTGGAAATTGCTCTTGATAAAGGTGTTAAATAACATAAATGTAAACGTAGATTAGCAGTCACTGGAATGGCTCATCACACCTGCTCATGCAGCGTGTTCAAGGTTTAATAGCATGCCTATATCAAAAATAAATAATGCATAATAATATTTTTATGCAATTCAGTTTTAAGGGTGTAAATCTGGACTGTTGAAATCGAATGACTTTTGAAACGCAATTCCATATCTGAAGGCTCTCTTCATTGTCAGGGTTAAGCTGCAAAGAGTTCCCTTGTTACAAAAGTAATGGATTTTGGTTTGCCAAGGACATATGAGATCAGACAAATCACTGGATAACATGAACAGCACATTTTCCTTCCAGGAGGAGAAAGAGTCAAAGACACAGCAAAATAGAGAGAACCTCTGATCACGAGGCCTTGAGTGTGCATGTGTTCTCACATGTAGACTCAGACCCTTTCCACAAACCATATGGACACATTTAAAATGTTGGTTCAATATAAAAACAAATGTTTTCATCCACATTAACATTTGAACATTTATTTTCATAATATGTGTCACCCATACTGAAACACAGAAATGTTAGTAAAAAATTTATAATGAGCATGCACACACTACCTTAGCCGGCATGTTTATGTCATTTCTCCCAAGTGGTGTGATTTGGTCAAATATGATGTGTTGTGTAAAACTCATTTTTTCAGTTTTGTGCACATACATTTGAGTATTTGGAGAGCCTACCAACCCACAAACTGTGACATCAAAGAAGCCCAGCATTTTTTGTGGGCTGCCTAGTGTTGAAAACATGGACGTCAACAAGCCATTCAGATTTTGATCGCTTTCTGTGATGCAAGGATGAGGTGATTTTCCATAAGGTTATTGGCAGTTCTTACTACAGGATAAACAATAACATTTAAGCTACCAGTTTGGTTGGTTCATTGTCTGAAAGTCAGAATGAGAGAAAGAGTATAAGATGCATCCACATTGTTTCTTGCTGCTAATTTTATAGATTTACATGAAGTTCATAACTTGTTGTGAATATGTGTGTGTGTCTGTGCGCGCGTGTGTGTGTGTGTGTGTGTGTGTGTGTGGGTGTAGCTCATTATTATTCAAAATTACAGGTGCTTACACAATTATTCTGAGAAGAGATAATATGATCGGATGAGAAGGGTGCTCAGATGTTAAGCGTGCTAAAATATGTCACCTTAAATGCCAGTATAGGTTAATATAATAAACACAGCAATTAAAATCTTAAACTAAACTACTTTCTAAATAGTATATATGACTATTTTAAATATTTAAATTGTTATTATGCATATTGGATTATATCAGAGTTCTTTATTTGAACAGATGATAAAGTAGAACTTTGTGCAAAAGCAAACAATTATAATATTGTTAAAAGCCGCAGACTGGGAACTTTGTCAAAACATACAAAGAAATTTTAGACTGTTTCACAGATCAGTGCCCATACTGCAGTTCTACCAGATGGTAGAAATGGCAAATTTATCAGGCATAGGACAGCAGGTTTTTTAAGGGTATATTGTCAGTTGTTAAATATATGTTTTGTTTGCATAAATAAAAAAATCCCAATAATCAAACATGTTATGTAAAGTGATTTGTGTAACGTAATAAAACTGACTTCCTAATTTGTTCCAAAACATAGTTAAATGCACAAAATATGTCAATTGAATAGTATTAAAATCTAAGAATGTAGACAATATGGGAGTTTCTATGAAGTGTAAATATGACGTGTACCTAAAGACATAGCTAAGATGAAATGGTGGAATTCAGATACACAAAAATGCAGTAGCAGTGTTCAATTTAAACACCACCTCTGTAAAGGTGTGAGGAGGACAGATTACGATAATGTACAATACTCCCAAATGCTCACTAGTACTTGATCCAATGTATCACTGTGTTGAACAGAGCTATGCCTAAATAAACTCTGACTGTTTCTGACCTGAAACAGTCAAATTGCCAGCACTGTTGGCAAACAACAATAAAACACAGACTTTTTGCATTGGGGTTGAGTAGCACATTAATGGTCTTTCTCTAGGCCTAAGTAAACCTTATTCCTTTCTTCGGTTTTCCGCAATTTTATTAACAGACTCATAACCTTAACCTTAAATACAGCATCCTGAACGGAAAAAGATTACTAAAAATATAGGAACAGGAGGGGAACAGACCTCAGCCTTCATCCCTTGGACAAGGAAACAAGCGCATGTGTGTGACCTCAGCTTCTGCTGCGGAAATTATCCGTACAAATTACTCAAGATATATTCCCTCAAATTAAATGTAATCCACTTCACTGATTTACAACCAATGGAAAAATTATCTTGTTTTTGTGTTGTGACTCCCATTTTATTCCATTCCTGGGAATATGGGTCTGCCACTACTAAATGGGGATACAAGGGAATGGGGCCACGTGAGATTGACATAGAATGAGTTAATGAAAGCCTCCAAGAGGGATATTAAGAAAAAAGACAGAAGAAAGAACAGAGAAAGTAAGAGAGGGGAAAATATATTCAAAAACACATGATTTCAAACAAGACTATTATTACAATCCCAAATTACTTGGGACAGCATGGAAACTGAAAAGAATAAAAAACAGTGCCGTGTGTCTTACATATTTTTTCACTTTTATTTCACTACAGACAATTTGAACCCAATGTATTTAATATTTATTCAATTTGTTTAAAAAACATTCTTAATTGGGACAGTGTTTCAAATTATTAAAATGTTAAAGAATGTTTTAAAAACTGTTCTTCAAAGTTTGGAAGAAATTTGTAAGGAAGATTTCTTCCTCTAAAGTTATAATAGGATAAAATTATTCAAGGAATTGAGAGTAATTTCAGTTCTTAAAAAGGCAACACACAAGTCTAAGTTAAAGACCCATGGTCTCTGATCAGTATTATATCAAGAACTTCCATTCCCAATAGCTGATAGAACCACATGGGCAAGTGATTACTTTGGAAACCTCTATCAATAGAGAGTTACACCTGAAAACTTTACTGTGCAAAATAGGAGTCTCATGTTAACAATGTTTAAAAATGGTATTGACTTCTATGGGTTAGAAGGCATCTAGGATGGACCATAATACAGTGGAAACGTATTGTGGTCAAACAAAGATACGGGCACTGTATCTTCCAGACAAAAGATGACAAGGACCATCCAGGCTATTTTCAGTAACAAGTTCAAAAACCAGGGTCTGTCATGGCTCGAATGTAGGGAGAATTGTGAAACAAAAAATGTGGCCCTGTCTTAAGACGTGTTTGCAGTAAGAACTGGAAAAAATAACACCTGAGACAATAAATTACTTGGTCTTTTATGCCAAAATGTCTTTAAGTCCCAACTTCTTTGAAATGTTTTTCAGGCAGAGCTGTAATGGAGAAATGGATGTTTATTAACAAATGAAATTAGGTTGACCAGACAAGACACTACATATCTCAGATTCTCATCATCTTATCATGGTCTACAATGAAACAAAACGTCTAAGTGAATAAGAGAAAGTTACAAAGCTTAACTAGGAAAGTAAAAAAAACAGTATGTGGTAATTTGGAGAAGAAGTGGGGGGTATAATATAACAATATGTCAATCCAAAATACAGTAAATTAGTTCTCCAGTCTGAGGTAGTTACAGTGGGTACGAAAAGTATTCAGACCCCTTTAAATTTTTCACTCTTTGTTTCATTGCAGCCATGTGCTAAAATAAAAAAAGTTCATTTTATTTCTCATTAATGTACACTCAGCATCCCATCTTAACATAAAAAACAGACATTTAGACAGTAAATTTATTTAAAAAAGAAAAAGAAAAACTTTTTGTTAAAAAAAAACCTTTGCCTAGAATTTAGTAGAAGACATACAGGTACTGCATTCATATCCAACTTCTTTAAAACCTGAAACTCATATAAATTATGCAGTTAAATCAAATACCTATGACCAATGCTATAATATTCCAATCTGCTATAAAGTTGTTTCTGTGTGGCAGTATTCCATATTGCCATTCACAAATGTAATTATGTAATGATCTGCTTGGCTGGCTTTGTCCTTTTGGCTCATGTTTCTTAAAACCCCTGGGACTGAAAGAGAAGGAGAAATGCTCTATTTAACCCCAGCGCCCTCTTGACTCTGTAGGCTGAGATTTCACAGAAAAAAACACACCACTCCTGTGCTTTACTTACATGCTCCTGTTACTTTCTCATTACCCAGTATTGGGAAATGGTGTGTGACTGATGTTTATAAAGTTTTCTTTTACAGACTGGACTCTCCTTTTTCTCAGTCATCTCTCATGGTGTCAACAGTTGTGCTTGGATGCCATTCTGAGTGGCGGCTGTATAAATGGCACTTATGATATTGTCAGAATTCTGGACATTTATTGTGGACCAGGGATGCCTATAAAGAAAGGAAAATAGGGAACTTTTTACCAGACACACTGATGGACTGAGTCAAAAGCAAAGCATGAAAACGTAAAACGCATAATGTTCTTTTTACTTTCCCCCCTTTCCTACATCACTTCACCCATGTAAATACATTTTAGGCATGCCTAATGTAACATCAAATAATAGCGTAGACATCTGAATCCAACACAAAGAGCTCCAAAAGCTGCAAAAACTTTCCACTTGGATTTTTGTATTTCCTGAACCCCAGCCTGATTATTCAATGTTATACCACACTATTATTACCAATTTTTCCGTCACATAACTCCACTCATCCGTACTCCCTTTCCACATGGCATGGAGCAACTGTTCCACAACAAACTTTCAACCAGGCACATATTCAGCCAGCCTCTGTATTCCATTCATTCATTCATACTACATTTTCATATACACTGAAGAAACTATTTAATATATTTCACATTTACTTCCTAAAGCAAGTCAGCCGAGTTCATGTTTATACATTGCACTCAATGGAGTTTGCATGTTCTCCATGTGTCTGTGTTGGTTATGTCTGGGTATTAGGAATGGTCAGGCACCTGTAATGGACATGGGTCAGGCACAAGTTATAGCCATGAATGGTCTGGACCCTGTAATTTCCATGGGTCAGACACTAGTTATAGCCATGAATGGTCAGGACCCTGTAATGGCCATGGGCCAGGCACTGGTTATATCCAGGAAGGGTAATGCCCATGTAATGACCATGTATCAGGCATCAGTTATAACCAGGAAGGGTCATGCTTCTGTAATTAGAAGGAAGGGTCATGCATCTACAATAACCTGGAAGCATCAAGTGCCTACAATAGACAGAAATGGTCAAGTGTCTCAAACCTGATGTCTGTATGTGTCACATTACACAGACCATGTGTGCCATCAATTTACAAAAATTAAGATTCTTCTATATACTGCATAATAAGTAATAGGCTTATATAAAATTTCATCTGCAACTATTCAATCCTCATCTCATTAGCACCTACTAATTTATATGTAATGATAACATAAAGAAAATTAACTGAGCCATGTCATTAAAAAACAGATTTTTTGCTGCATTACGTTAACATTCTTAGTTTTAAAGTGTTAACTTCAGTCCTCAGTTCATAGACAATTCATAGAATGGGAAAATGAGTCACACCAAGACCAAGAACAGATTATCATGTGGTCTTAAAAGCAGACGGCATGGTGACAAATGTGCTTACTGTTGTCGCCACAGCCCCTGAGACCCCCGGCTCAATTCCTCGCCTAGAGTCCATATACGTAGCGTTAGCATGTTCTCCCTGTGTCTGCATGGGTTTTCTCAAGTCTGCATGGGTTTCTCTCACATTCCAAATACATGTCTCTCCAGTGTCCCAATCTGTGTATTTGTGCGGGGGTGTGTCTGTGTATACCATTAGACTGATGCCTATCAAGTGTTTGTTCCCAGTTTGAGTCCTGTACTAAATTGTTAGACCCTGGTTCCTGCAACTTTTTCTTACATTAAATGGCAATAAATATGAACAAATGAATATGCACAGTCTCCCAAACATCTTGTTTAATACTAAGGAATTAAGAGTGGATGAAGAAAAGCTGTGTAAAAATGAATTGTTACCTTTTTGGGTACATAAAAACAAAAGTTTAAGTAAAGTTTTATATTGGCATTGGGTTAAACAGAAAAACGTCTTGCATAGGCCCACTTAGCACATGATTGTAATGAAATACGATAAACAGGCTTCTGCTCACAAGGATCAGCGGAGAAAGCAGTGCTGCGCCCCTTAACTACTCCTACTGCAGACTGACCACTTGGAAGGGGGACAGCCAAATAGAGTGAGCGAGGAGAGAGTGAAAACAGCACTCCTGCCAGATATATGGTGGTTTTATTGTTGATGGTATGGAATTTTCTTCCTCTTACGAAGTCACTTTACTTTTAAACACACAGTATATCACTCAGCTGCCTTAAAGCACACATGCCATGCACAAGTCGGTGTGCTATCTAAGGGACAAAGTCCACATTCATCTATTATATAGGCCATACAGGAGTCTTGATAGTCTTGATACACTTACCATGACCTGCCTGATCTTTCAGATTAATTTAATGTATATTTGATACATATACACAGTCCCCACCAAATGTACTTCCATCCCTGGTAAAGTTAAAAAAAGAACGTTAGAAGACGGAAGCAATTCAGTTTCTATTAAATGTGTTTTAATCTTAGGCACTCTCACACTGAAAAAAGAACTACTCAATTTTTTTTTTCTTGAGTCAATAAATGAAAAACCCATGTGATGCAATTATGCAGGCAGTGCTTCAGGGAGAGACTAAAGCCTGTACTTCGTGTCCTATATTCACTTACAGGGTAATGGGGGAAGGAGCTGTATGATTTCTTGGTTTTTCTGAAAGACATGGAGCTGGGTAGTGCAATACCACATCTGTACGAACTGTTATCATTAGTGGCAAAAATTGGAGTTACATCTATGAATGTAGAAAGGAGCTTCTCCTGTTTTAAAGGGCTTACACCCGCTACACAATGGGCCAAGGCCGTCTAAGCAGCCTAGCCCTGCTGTCCATTGAGAGGACACTGATCAAGTTCCTGGAACAGACTTGGTACGATAGTGTCACAGAACATTTTATTGAAAAGTAATTTCTGTATAAATAAATTGACAAATTTTATTATGTAAGCTAACAACAAGCTTTGGCCTCAACAGACACTCCCGAGTCTGCCAAGGGTTGGATGCTTGGTTTGTGTGATGCGCAGCATAGACCAGGGTTGCCACCAAATAACAATTCCCATTTAATTTTTATTCAAATAATACTCCTCTTCATCATAGCTTTAAGGTACAAATTTAATTTCTATTTATCAGTTCAGATTTTTTTGTACTGATAAATATGATAAAAACTTGTGTTTCTAGTTTAGAGGGAGTTGTAGTGTTTTACATTAAAGTTACTCTACTTCAGTGCATAAAATGCTTTTATAGTTTTAGTCTTAGTTATTAATATCCCTTGAAAGTCCATAAAAGCTGGAGTCCAGTCAGCATTTCTATGCATTTGATTTACTTTATGGTCATCATTGTCTCCAGACACTCATGTGGAGACACATTAAAGTTAGAGACATTATTCCCTAGAGACCATTTCTAATACTGCTCAACCACATGTGGCTGCAGCACTCTTGGCTAAGCTGGGTGCTCTGCACACAATGTGGGGTGATGTCATGTAACACAACCACATAACACACAGCCCTTTACAGCTTGACACTGATGAAGTCGTACTTTGATTTGGAGCTGGAAGGTCATAATAGCTTGGTCACCACCCAGATAAATGCCAAAACAGTGGTTTTTTGAGGTTTTTTTTTTGGCCTGGCTAGTGTTCCGTGCATTGAGTCATGACCCCAAACAAAGTCATGTCTCGTTAGTGAATATAAAATACCTCACACCTTCCAGTTTTGTCCATAAGCCCAGCCCCCCAATACGTTCTTGTAATACATATGCTGCAAATAAAACTTATATAATTTATATAAATAAAGAACTCTGAAAGCTGTAGACTTCTGAACCCTCATACATACTGCCATCTGGTCAATATGGTACCTGTATGGTCCATAGCTCTTTGTCTGCTCCCCATATGTCTGTACATTAATATGCAGGCGGCATAATCCACAATCAATTCAAGCCTTTGCATTTGATCTGTGTGAGAGAGCGTGAAGGAGATTAGTTCTGAGCATGTGTGAATTCCTACATGTTTAGTAAATTCAAATCCCGTTGTTCATGTGCCTCTACCATTCTTAGCCAGTCTCAGCTTCTTGTAACTAGTATGCTGTCTGATAAACACCTTATCTGCTGCAGCTACAGCAAATTATTATGTATTACCCCATAGAAATAATTAAATAAGAAATAATTAAATGTTTAAAAACATGGAAATCTGGGCAAATGTCAGTGCATAAAGGGCCAGGGTGCTATGGGCAAGTCTATGCTAAAGACCCGTGATCTTCAATCCCTCAGACAACACTGCATCAAATATCGTTTTTCAACAATACCTGATATAGCCACTTGAGTACGGATTACTTTGCAAAACCTGTGTCAACCATCACACAGTGGAAGTGTGTACTGTGGTCATATGAAACAGTAATCCAGATATTTTTGGAAGAAATGTGCACCACATGCTCCGGACCAAGGAGGAAAAGGAACACCTAGGGTTATAACTAACCCAAAAGCCAGGGTTTGTCATGGAATGTGGCTGTAGATGTCAGTGCAAAAATACATTGAGATTTTAGAGCAATATAATATATTTACAATATATCTTCCAGTAATCATTTTTCAGCAAGACAATGCAAACCACATGACAAAGGCATGGCTGTGGAGGAAGAAGGTATGGGTACTGGATTTAATTTTGAAATTAAAGACGTGACAACAATGACCCCATACTGTTGACCACCTTTAGATTGTTTACATGAAGAATGGAGCAAAGTAACACTTCAATCCCCAGTGCAAACATGTTCTTCATATGATGTGAGAAAGAATGGCAGCTTTATAAATAGTAAATGCTTTGACATCACAGATTTTTGGAATGTGCTACAAAACATTCAGAAAAATGTCTGAATTATGAAATTTATGTATATTAACAAATGAAGGTTGTGAAAGTTGGCCACAAAACATAAAATAGATTGGGTTTATAATATCTTCAATGCAACAGTCAATCAGAGTAAATGGTTAAATGTGAAATGCATTTGTATTTATTTATTGCGTTGTGTTTATTTTTTATTTTCTTCCATCCCAACTTTTTTTCTGATTTGGACTTGTATGTATTATTGTATTATTGTACTGTTTTATAGCCAAGTCACAAAGGTCAACATAATTCTTTGTATTCTCTTTGTATCTCTTTGTATTTGTTAATTCCCTAATCCCTAATCAGTTGCATGGTCCTTTATCTGTCAGCAAATTTTAGTATGTTCGTGGTTATGCAGCAAACACAATATAATTGTTTTTAAGTACTGGGCTGAAAGATGAAAATCCAAGCAATCAAAGTCATCAGTATCCAACTAAGCTGCTGATGTGGAGTGTCTCTTTATTTTATCCTAAAAATACAAACAATGGAGCTTTAAGACCTAAATACGTCTAACAGCTCTGCTACTGACTCAAAGGCCTAGAAACGTTTTTCTACTGTTCCAGTGCACTCAAATCTTTTTCCCCACAAAAGCTACTGTTTAAACCCCCTGCCAAAATCAAATGGACTTTGAAAGGAAATAGAAAATTTCATGGTTGTTAGCTTCACTCCTGTCTGAAAGAAAACTGAAATAATTATTTTTGTACTTCTGGACAGAATATAATATAAACTTTGTGAAATTAGTATATACAGTGGAATCGTCATCATACAGTAATTGCATTAGTCTGCTAGGAAACTGCGTGGAATGTCAAACACAGCAGAGAGCAGAGAATACTCTCAATCTGAGTTGTAAATAGCCTCTGGGCAGGAGGAAACCCAAGCCACCCAACAGAGATACAGTATATATAAGCTGCAAAAACCACACCAACAACAACAGTCTTTTAATGGATTCCTAAATATACATTATTAATAAAGTATTTAGTGCTTTCAATGTTTTTAAGGCTTAATACAAATGGGCATGGTCTTATAACTGTTAATTCATAGGAATCTACAAAACAAAGTAATTCGTAATTCATATATCGAGTTAGTTTTAGGCAAAATTAGTGGTCTAGCTTTATACAGATATCAACAAAATAACAATATATATGGCCAGCCATATGCCAGTCTGAAAGCAAGTCAGTCTAAGCATTCTGCTCTGCTAGAGACTTGTTCAGCTGCAAGCACTATTATTGTGACGTGAAACCATTCATAAGCAATAACAGTGAAGTCACACATGATGGTAGATACCTAAGCTTACAGACAAGGCAAAATCCATTTGTCTTTAGTTGCAGAACTCACTACCAAATTCATAACTGCCTCCAGAAGCAACAAGGACTTAAAGGAGCTAAATTGTGTCATAATTTTGATATAATTATGACAGATATGGGAGGCAAGTGCAGTGAGCAGATAAAGAAAAAATATAATAGAGAAAAACAGAGTGAACAATCTGTCAAGATCTTAATATTCAAATTAACATTGGTACCAGGTAGAATGTCCAGAGTGAGGCAAAGCAGAGTCTTAAAATGTGACTGGGATAATTCATAGTAGCAAAACAGAGTCAGGAAGAAGTGCATATATATATATATTAGGAGCGGACTGGAGTATGATAATATTTCAACTGAATAATTTTTCCGAAATTCATATGCTTTGGAACAGAAATTACAAATTGGAAAAAAGTAATGAAGAATATATTTTCCTTTAGTCTAACAAATCTTTAGAAAAAAAAATAGAACGGGTAAATGTGAGCTAGCCTGTATATTTGGTTAAAATTTTGCTTGTGTTTATAGACCCAGGTGCTGTGCAGTTTCTTTTCACCTGGTTTCGGCTTTTAGCCAAATCTAGCATTGTTAGTGTAACGAGATGTGGTGGATTTTATTTGGACCCAGGTATGCGGGATAAGCATATCCCACGACATATAATAAGATTGTGGAAATAATATAAAACAACTGAAAGGGGGTTAAGAGCGGAGCGTCAGGCTCCTAACACAACAAAAGCGAAAGAATAATGTGGCACGCCAAAGTTGTTTCCCGAATGGGAGCAACGCGCGAGAGGGCGCCAAAGCTAAGGTGCAAAATGTGCAGAGGTGCAAAAGCACGGTTCTGGGACGTCAGTTTAATGGCGAGGCATGGAGGTAGTCCAAATGCCAGGCAGAGAGCATGAGCTCGAATGTGTATGCAACTAAATAGAAGCCATGCCGGCACATGTCTTATAGAATGCGTGTTTGACGGGTTGGCTGTGGCCGACTAGCGATGGACTCAAGAGAGCGCAAAGCGGTGGAGTGCCGGAACGCCATTCCGGGTATGTGTCTAACGCGATACTGGGTGACTGCTCTAAAGAGTACAAGAGGACGCTGAAGCGCCTGAGGGCGAGCAAGAGCTCAAATGCGCAAGCAGTGCGGGGGCGAAGAAAACGTGGAAGTGGCAGAAGTGCCAAAAGGGCGAGCATATAAGCTCAAGGGCGCGCTTGTAGCACAAGTGTGAATAACACACAAAAGGCGCAAAGCGCCAGAGCACGAGAATTAACTCGGATTCGCAATGAGCGCAAACACAAATAGATCGTGAGTGGCGTCGCAGCGCCAGAGGGTGAGCGTGAGCTCGAAAGGGAAGAAACCAGACTGGGACACGTCCTATTAAGGACAAATAGTGGAGTGAGGCTAGGTAGGTACCGACAACGGAAGAGTGCTAGCTCAGCGCGTACAAGGAGCGCACAAGTATGAATGGGAAATCCCTCAAAGTGCCCCTAACAAACTGAATTAGCTCGGGGATTTTCCGCCCATACCAGTCCTTTGGCACTACAAGCCCCCAGACTTTAGCACTATCTCTCGGCCTCGCGTTTGGGCACGTCGGTGGTCAAACGCACGAACCTCACAGAGATGGAATAATGATGACCTGGCCCTGAACAGTGCTGAAAACCCCGCCTTTATAGGACATGAAGCTGCTGTTCAGGATCAGGACATAATCAAGATAATGGATAAAAGACCGCCTCACCGATAGCTCTGTAATGGCGACCGGCGAGGACGGCCGAACGCTCCTGGGGAAAGGTAGGAACCCTAACAGTTAGGCCTCCTAACTTTCCAGGTTCTCTATTGTATAAAGTTTGTTCAAATCTACAAAATAAAAAAAAATGAAATTGCTTAAGTTAACCCTTCTTCCACCCTAAACACCACATATCTGTGGTTTTAAGTGAAGTGGAAAATAACAATTGGCTATAGGATGTAGCCCGATACAGGTCAAGGATCAAGTATGGTGGCTCATTGCCTACTTTTTATTCGTTCCATTCCACTTACAAGCTCAACTCAACTTATCACTTCCTTTGTTAAATTAGCCAAACAGAGATAATATGCACGTTCTCCTCAGTCTCAAAGTCTTTCGAAAACTAAATGAGGCCTTATTGACCAAGCTGGATAGGTGATGTTCTTGCATGTTTTCTGTTTGGAACATTCCTGCCCCTGCCTAATCCTGGCACCACCTGATCTCATGATTATCTACATATGTTCCTCGTTAATGGGTTCATTATCCTGTCTATATTTACTCTGTTGTTTACCTCATGTGCTTGATAACTCATACATGTGTCCACTGTGAGCAAAGTTTCCTTTAGTGCTGATTTCACCCAGCTATGCCTCTAGTGTTTCTGTGTCCCGACCACAGCCTGGTTTGGTTTCTGATTCTGAATTTTCCAAAGATTACCCTGTCTGCTTTCTGTTTGACCATCCTGTCCATCCTAACCAAGTTTTTGATGCCTAAATAAAAAGCATTTCATTTTGTCTGTCTGTTTGCTTCCTCTATTTACTGTTATATTATTTTTATTCCAAGTTCTTCTTTGCCCATTTAGCATTCCAGTGAATGTAGAGAGTTCATGTGACCCTGAGCCACAGTGTTATGTAGTCTCCAACAGTAGTTTCTGTGAAACAAGACTCAACACAACAATAGGGACTTGAGTGACCATACTACAGAATTAATTGATATGGCCAGAATGGTTTCAGCTTTCAGCTCACCAGGATGAGTACTAACATCAGACATACCTGCATGCACATAAACACTTGAGTTTTAATAATGCCAACCTCTGTGTTTCTGTAGTTCTGGGATAATTTGGCCAGTTAGGTATAATAATCATAGCTGTTCAATCTACCGTTCCATGTTTCTGGATGAGAATTCAGGCAAATTGGCTGTGCATTTGTTAGTAATTCAAAGTCAAAGGATTTTTACAGCATTTTTACAGTGGAGCAGTGTCTCAAAGGATCTTCACAATTTTGTATTCATTGTGAAAACTGATATGGGATTTAAACTGAAATGTGTTTTGGGGTTTTAAATTTACAATGCATTTTGGGTTTTTCATTCTTCTGGGACAAATATTCCTTATTAAAATATTATACACAACACAATACTACTTGATTAACACTGTTTATGCTTTAGAGGGAAAAAACAAACAGTCCTACCTGTATTTTTCCCTCCTCGACCACCTCAGGAAATGTCACACAATCTGTAACTGAAAACAAAGACCGCTAGAGTTACCACAGGTCTGTTTGTCTATTCTATGTATTTCAAAAGAATACTGAAAACAATATATGCTGAAGTAAAGCTTTAAACATGTTGTGGAAAAACAATGAATACTATGTCAAAATATGATTAAGAATTACGTGCTTCTTTCAGTTTTGTTAATGCTGTAAAGAAACACTCCATCAAACCCAGGAAAAGCAAACATCTGGAACTATCTTATACTGATCTGATCAGGCCTGATACTGACCTGAAACTGGTTAGATATCTGATCAGAACTAACATATTTTCCGAACCAATCCACTTAGTCATTTTTATATTGTGAATGTCCTAAATTGACCCCATGTCTAATAGTGCACAATGAGTGAACATTTTAAACACCAGCAGCACTGCTATATCTGACCCACTCATACCAGCTCACATATAGTACCACCACCACATACAGTAGATGTGACTACATATTACAAACAGTAGTCCATCTGACCAAGGTCTGTAATTGTAATTGTTTGTAATTGTACAAC
The DNA here is from genome assembly GCA_034779995.1 of Parotocinclus haroldoi. Lineage (NCBI taxonomy): Eukaryota > Metazoa > Chordata > Actinopteri > Siluriformes > Loricariidae > Parotocinclus > Parotocinclus haroldoi. The sequence goes on from JAUZST010092950.1 coordinate 18,257, forward strand.
TACAAGTACATCTATATAGTGGAATGAATAAAATGAACAGTGAGTGCAGAAATAAGGAGGCATAGCTAATACAGTGATTGGAAATAGATGACTATGGCCAAGCCTTGGAACATGTACTTAAGTGACTATGAAATACAGTCTTCCTTTCCAAATCTAGATGTAAAAAATGCAGCATTGGTAATTTATTCACCATGAAGAATAATAAATGGGGAAAATCATTTGTAAGTCTTGAAATTCATAGTGCAGATATTTCACATAATCCTTTTTGTCAAATAAATATTTTCTTCACCCCTTATCAGTCATCTGTGTACATACATGGTCCTTCCACCAAGGCGTTGTTCCACCTTCTCATCTTTCTTATCTCTCATTCTCTTCTCAATTCTCTGAACTTCGCACTGAACCTGTAACCAACATGAACTCTACTGAACATCTGTTGAACATCTGCTGAGATTCCAGTCTGTTTCTTGTACATAACACATATTGTATTTATTAGTTTTTGTAGTTGTTGTGTTTAGTCAGTGTTAAGTTGGCATAAACAGAAAAGATTGCATTGAATATTATATTACTAATCCCAAATTAGGCTATTTTTACCTGTGAATTTGAAATATTATTTCTTACATAGCCCAACACCACAGTGAGACAGAGTCCCAGTGGTTCATCCTAGGGCATCGCAAAGACACATAGATGGAGGGAGAGGAGGTCAGCTAGGGGAATATCCCTCAGTGCTACAACAGCAACCCTTTTAAAGCATTGATTGAAGGACTGGAACCCAGTCTAGAATGCCAGGATAGGCTCTGTGTCATAGGCACAATCCCAACCAGGATACTACTTCTTCTACTGATGGAGTGTTGTTTTTTATGGATGTCTGTGTAGGCATGTGTTGTAATCATACACTGCTCCCAAAAATCACAGGATATTTCAAAATGAATATGAAGCTATCAAAAAAAACAAGCATTTTATATATATATATATATATATATATGTGTGTGTGTGTGTGTGTGTGTGTGTG
>JAUZST010092961.1:0-19265 GCA_034779995.1 Parotocinclus haroldoi
AAACACACACACACACACACACACACACACACACACACACACACACACACACACACACACACACACACATTAAAAGTGCTGCTGATGCCACCCAAGGAGGAGGGATCCCCTTTTCAGTCTTGGTCCTTCCTTCTATATTCAAGGAGTTTTTTCCTTTCCACTGTCACCCTACGCTTGCTCAATTTGGGATTGGTATTGATATTTAATATTGTAAAGTGCTATATAAATACATTCGGCATGACTTGACACTACTGATGACGGTGATTATGATAATAATATCCAGTTTGCAAAAGGTGGAGGTTTGGAGGAGGTTGGGTCCATGTCAGAGTCTTGGTCCTCCAAAACATTTTTTTTCCCTTTCCACTGTCACCCTAGGCTTGTTTAATTAGGGCTGTGGGCCTAGATATTAAAGCTGCTTTGACACAATGCTCCATTTGCAAAAAAAAGCTCTATATAGATAAATTTGATTTGGTTTAACATGACACGTGTGCTATTAGCTGGAGATCAACTACCGTTTCAAACATTGAATTATTAGCTTACAAGCTGGCAATATTGTGCATGGTATGGCCATGAAGTTGTGTAACTGTACCACTAGGACTGCTGAGGGTAAGCTAAAACGTGTGCAGATAAGTGCAGAAAGTGCAGAAAGCACTTTTTCATGAGGTGAACACAGTATGAATGTAAAGCTGACAATCTCACAAAGATTGGAATGAAGATCAGAGGGAAAAAAAGAGTCTGGATGCAGGTCTGAAGATTTTGAACCCAATCTTCAACGTTATTGCATTACTAAAACATCAAATCTAATTGTGAGTTTTGCACAGTGCCGTATTTTTACTCCAGCATTAGTGAACTGTCACTCTTTAGCCAGGGCTGGCTGAAAGCCAGATTTGGTAACCGCCTTGTCCTTTGCAGGAACAGGTGTTTGGTGCCAAACAGATCAGTGTCACCCCCGGATTATGTACGTTTGAAGGATTGAGAACAGCCTGAAAGAATAAGTGTGATACCAAGCAGATTAAAACACACAGACTAATCTAAACCCTTGAAATAATCCTGCAGTTCCTCACAGAATTCGACTGGAAGATTGAAAAGAGTTGCACACATAAAGAAATCAGTATAAGTGATATATCTGACAAAGCTGGTGTTGAGATTTTGGACTCCAGGGTCCGGAAGCTGCAGACGGCCAGAGCAGTGTGTGCACAGGCAAGCCACTGTGATTGCAGCCCTAATGAACTTGTACGTTTGAGGACAGCTGCTGTCCCTGCATGTCTGCGAGTCGATGTTAACCTTCTACAGCTAATGAGATCAATCCGTTCTACAGTAGCGGTAGCGGCAGCAGCTCTCCAGAGCCAGAGACAGAGGTGAACAGTTCGAAGAAAATTCATTAGCGTGTAGACAGGTGGCTAGTGTTTCAGCTCTCAATGTGAAAGGCTGCAGCCTTCTGTCATGCCCCTACACTGTAAGCAATACTGTGGTATGGCATTTCTTCCATCCCAGTCAGAGAGAAGCGATTAGAAAATGGCTATGATTAAACAAGACAATGACCAAGATCCTTATCAAAGTTTCCCTCCTCCTCAATCCCCCCCCCTCGCCCTTCGCAACACACACTTTCTTTCTCTCAAATTCTCTGTCCGCTCGTCTTCCTCTTTGCATCTAGCTGTTCGTGTCTCCCGGGACCGGGCTATAAGTACTCCATCAAGCCAACTGCATTAGGGTAATTTCGTCCCAGGAAATTAGCAGAGCCGAACGGCGCCAATTAGAAGTCAATAGCTGGCTTTATTAATCGAGCTAGCCATCAAACTTGATTAGATTATACAGGGGGCTGCTTGTGGGTGGGTGTGGCTGCTGCTGATTTGCTGATTCTGTCTCATTCCTACTGTCCACAGGTCCCTCAAAGCTGACTAATTAGCAGATATTGGCTCTCGACTACAACAGACACAGCAACAATGTTGAGCAATCTATTGTCTCAGATTACAAACTCCTTAGTGGTTTGGTAATAATTATTGTAGTGTAGTTTATTTTATTTGGGCACATACAGTATCTCACAAAAGTGAGTACACGCCTCACATTATTTGTAATTATTTTATTAAATCTTTTCATGGGACGACGCCGAAGATATCACACTTTGATGTCAAATGTAGTATCAAAAAGGTCATCATCATCATCATGTGATTTATACCTATAATGTTTCCTTCAGTTGGAATTCTTGAGTCATTTCTGATGAGTCATTTCTTGTCAATGAGCGGAGAGTAAGACTTTGCACGAGGTGCAGATTCGGGTGGCTACACCTAATATAAGAGTGTGTCCAATGAGACATCTGGTGTAGACAACTTGGACTAATCGATTCATGGGGTAGGATGTCATTCTCTTTTCAATAGAGGGGTTAGCTTTATAGAGCTTGTTGGCACGGCGAGTGCCCCAGTCTACTTGCCATCTGTCTTTTATGTATTTGGGTTATGAGAGTTTGACATCACTAGGGGTATCTCACAGTTTGGAATCAGTGAAATTGTTGGGTTTTTTTGGCCACACTATCAGCTGTATGATTGCCAGGGAGTCCCCAATGGAATGTTGTCCAACAGAAGATGATGTCAAAGTTTTGTCTTTTCACCATCTTAGGGTGGTTAGTCTCTAAAGCCTCTAATATCTGCCAACAGGATTCTGAGTCTGTGCACACAAGGGCCGACAACAGTGCTTGAGCCCTAACCATAAACATTGAGCTGCTCATTGGTAGCATTACACCTTTAGTCTATTGCTCTACACAAAAAGGACCCAGGCTGCCCCACGTGGGACAGTGCTACCCACTGAACCACAGTGTTGCCTCATGTGCCACATACTAACAATGCTGAAAAATCTTTTGTCTGATATTACAACTTGTATGCATTTTCATTGCAATAAAGGCCATGTCCCGACTGCTCAGCACAGGCACTGCTAGACAACACTGTCATTTTAAAGCATCTTCATGGCATAACAATGACTTAAAAGGGGGGAAAAAACGGTACAGTATGTAGTTGGATGAGTAAATTTTCTGTGCAGTGAGGTCAAAGCAATCCGGAGTTTTCTGCAGCCTGTCTGAAAATTCTACAAGGATTTCCATTGTGGTGTTATGGATAAAGAGCTGCATAAAAGTCATGCTACTGTAAATTCTTTAATTGATTTCCTACCACTCAGTTGTATGAGATTAAATGTAAAAGCTTCTTGACAGCTTTTTCCTTTCTTTTAATTTTATAAACAAAGAAAGTAATGAAATGGAAAGTCGTTTTGTTTGACTGACTCACTTCGCTGCTAATTAATTATGCACCTTGTATCCAAATACAATTTTGAGAAGTGTAGGCATTCCATCTCAGACTAATGAAAGCTACAAGTAATTGTATTTTTCAATCTGTTCAATGATACCAAGCTGTTTAGTTTTGCTAAAAAAAAAAAAGTGTCCAAACTTTAAAAACTTGACTTCACATTTTAAAGCACACAGCAGAACATTTACCATACTCCACTGCACATTGCCATGATTATACACCCAAGCTGTACACAGTGTTGATAAACCCCAGCCATGTCTATTCAGACAACATTTCGTGTATTTTCACACTGGAGTAGGTGACCTATAGACCTCTACATGGACTCCCTCTCTTGTACCTAAAACATTAGCTCTAGCTCAAACAAAGAAAAAAAGCTTGAATTATTCCACCTCCACTATCACTATACATCATGCAGTACCATAATTTTTAATCCAACGAATAATGGTTTGTATGTACGTACGTCTAGTTTTCATTAAATATGATCCATGTTTCATACAATCCCAATTATTTGGGACGTTGTGTGAAACATAAAGAAAAACAGATGATGATTGGCAAATAATAATAACTGAATACACTACAAATACAGGATACGTAATGTTTCAACGGATCAACGTTATTGGCTATTTCAAGTATTTGCTCATTTCCAATCTGATGGATGCAACATGTTCCAAAGAACCTGGGACGGGGGCATGTTTACCTCTGTGTTACATCACCTTGGCTTTTAACACTCAATAAGTGTTTGGGAACTGAGGACACTAACTGTTGGAGTTCTGTAGGTGGAATTTTTGGAAGGAATTTTTCTTCTCCCGTACAGTTTTAGTGCAGGTTTAACATCCATCCATTCAACTTCCTTCCACCTTTAACAGCACAGGTCGTATAATTTCTAGTAGCAAATCAAATCTGTCTTTCACCTTCATACGTTGCATCGCAAACAGCTAATCACAACATCAGCCAATTAATGCTGTGGATTCACAAACAGTCCTTCACTTGAAATCTTAATACTTTGTGCTCGCTTTCTTGTTAGATCATTTTTAAACTCGGTTTATTATTTTTTTTGTTAGTTCCTCGACCTATCTGTAAATGGGATTTGCAAATGTATAGTACCGGTACTCATTTGTTTGTCCCCTGTTTATTAATGTATTTTTTTTTGGCTTCGGTTAAATAATCATGACAGTACAATAATGTTTTTTGAATAAATCTGCATAGATTAGGTACCGTTCCTCTCTTGCTTTTGACGTTATCGCATTTATGTATATTGCACACAGTTTTCTTGTGAAAATACCCTTTATATTTACATTATGGCAGCGTAGAGAGAAGAGAGAACACTCTAGACCACTAATCTTCCGGTTCTGTGGAATCTGTAGTTGTTCCGAATATGAATCTAAAGCTAGGGTTATGCAAGACAGGTCACTGATCAGGTAACCCCTGCAGATAGGTTTTAATATTATGTAAACAGATTAACAGAAATGCAGAGGCATTTACCTACTGATATTTTAAATTGGGAACGGGGCATTAATTTAGGGTGTCAATTGTAGCCATCGTTGAAATGTTTAAATAATCTTATATAGCCACAAAGTACAAAGTCAACATGTGGTTGAATGCAGACCATCACAGTAATTTTTTAATAAAAGTAAAATTGACTCTTGTGGTGAATGGTGGGTGACTGCAAGTTTTGCCAGCAAGTAGACTTATTTAAAACATTTCGAATCAATTGCAATGGAACCCGAAATGCAGTCCATAACAAAAGCGATACAGTTACTGAATCAATAGAGGATTGCAATTACGGGTTCCACTGCAATCGATAATTATGTTTATCCATAGGCATGTGTCCTCACTTATGTGGGCACCTAGTTTATACTGTAGAGATGTGATGATCTTCGTTTTTAAAGGTTATTCGTATGCATTTCCTGAATCCTGGGAAAATCTGCTTCCCACACTACTGAAATACACAGTGGAAATTCTTTATGAGTTGTTCATATCTGAAAACAACCAAGGCATTAAGTGAAAAAATTGCTTTCTGTTTACTTGACAGACCATGATCATGCCTAGGGTATGGAGAGACCTTTGATAGACTGATTGGTGGTTCACCATAAACTCACATTAATTAAGAGATTGTTTCAGTGGCCCTGGAAAACAGGCTAGTGATTGTATGCGGTTTGAAGTGCACTTGCTTTACCCTGAAAAATGTGTTTCTTATGAGAGGTTCTCATGAGAGCAGGCAATTGCAAAAGATGCCTTTGTTATGTGTATTCTCATTTCAAAGACAGCATTCAAATTCATTTGTTTAAAAACCCAGGGGGTGGTTATTGGCTTACTGAAAAAACTGCCATGCCAGGGCTAAATGTACTTTTTGTTTAGCATTGGACCTAAGCAATTTGCACTGTTTTGTTTTTCATTATGTGTTCCTTAGATTGCTTTCCCACTTTGTGGAATGCATAGAATGCACAGCGGAATGCACAGTGGCCATGGAATCAACTGGAGCAAACCAAACAGCAGCAGCTGCAAACGAGATGTACCTCCGCTTATCAGGTCATTCAAACATGCAGGTTTATCAACTGGTGTCTTCAAGTGTTTGGATCATTTATGAGCTAAGATTTGTCATTTTTACTCCGTACAACAATATCACTTTTGAGTAATGAAAATGATCAAGTACTGGATAGAGTTGGGCAACTTTGTTTTCATACCGAACTGCCTCTAAGCATGTTGAGATGTCATACTTGACAAAACCTGACCAACCTAAGACTTCTGTTAAACTGTTAAATGAGCAAAAGTAGCAATTAGAATGGGATATTTTTAAAGCACATCATTTCCATTAATCATGCAATTCGTAATCGTTTACCTGGGCTGTGACAGCTTAGACATTACATAAACAAATAAAACATACGCTGCCATTTTTAACATGTCAAACAGAGATGTTGCAAAATGAAACTTTCTGACCTAAAAAGAACCTACGGTAGCATTTACTCAACCCTATATGTTAAAATCATTAACCTGATCAATGTTACCCTGTCGACTTTAAGATCACAGGTGAATTTACTAGGAGACAAATGTATATGATTAATCTTCATGTCCCCCCAAGTAACGGGCATGCATCTGTAGCCATTTTAATATTTTCCCTGAGTTCTTGGAGCAGACAGCCAGCATGTAGGGGCACATCTGATAGAGAACAACCAAACTCCTCTTTGTTTACTGAAGTAAAGGCCTTCACACGCATGGTATGTGTTTATGTTTATTTGCCGTTGATCATGTCCTTTCTTCACAGTTCTTGATTTTGTTGCTCAGCCAAATATATGTATGTATATATTTTATAGTTTTAGGATGTTTAGTGCGTTTGCATATAGATATTTTTTGACGTATTCATTTTAAACTTTCACTCAAGACTGATTGATACCTGTGCGATTTATGATTTCCTGATCTGGTTGATAGTTTTGAATAGTTTTAAATCTTGATTTGGTCTGGTCTTTGATTGGGGGGGGGGGGGTGTAATGGGGTGTACATCCATTCTCTGTGTACTTTTTATCTCTCTTTACTCTGATCTGTAATGCTCAGGACACCCACAGATCAGGTACTATTTGGGTACTGTTCTCAGACACTGATGTGGTGGTTGTGGTGTTTTAGTGTGTTGTCCTGGCATGAGTGGATCAGACACTGCAGCATTGCTGGAGTGTTTAAACACCTCAGTTGAGCCAGCAGCACCGAAAAAGGATTAGAGGATGGCTAAGACAAGACTTTGCAACAAAAGATGATCAAACATATCCTGGTGTGTAGACACAAAAGACACAAGCGTGTGATTAGTTTTGAAAAACTCAGCAACATTGGGAGAGTTGTATAAATTAATATTATTTCTAATAGATTTTCAGATTTCTGCAAATGAGGTTTTCGGACTGTATAGCTTACTGTTCAGAATACCAGCACTCTGTACAGATAAAATGTCCCTTATTTTAGTTTTACTGCTTGTAAAGTAAAAAAGTAGTGAGGCATTTCCCAGAGTGTACGACCAAAGAAAGTGTGGATTCAACACCAGTAAAACCTTACATAACACTACGATCTTAACTCATATTACACACTGGATCGTGCCTACTTAAAAAAATAGTACATGGATTTTACAGTAAACCTGCTGGACTAACATGTTTCTCTTCTATGACCCTTCATTCACTATATATCTGATCCATTGCGACCAAACAGAAGCGTAACAGCATCGCACATGCCTTCATCCACTTTCACACAAAACCCACAAACTTTTAGTTCTTATCATTCACACCAGGATTCAGTGCTCAATCCTGACCTGCGATGGGAATCTGTGGTAAAGAAGGAATCTGGCATGTGCAGATGCATTTACTGTCTCAGGCATCTGAATGATTGGGGTCGTGATTGTGTAATACACGTATCAAATTCAAAGACAAGCAGCGGTTTCTTGGATTCACTTTCATGCTTGACAAACAGAAGAGCTCTGAGGCATGGAAACTGTCTCCATGCCAATTCTGTTGCTCCGCGCACACCATTTCCAGCACTGTATTTTCAAAGATTTAACCAACAACATGCTCAGGTTTGGGACTGATTGGCTTTCGTTAGGCATGGGTTTTAGATACGGTGTTTAATGTCTATGGGACCAGCATCTGTTTGTTTAAAAGTCAGCGATCTCATGGAATTTTAACCAATTACAGTTCAACAGAGAACACAACAGAACACGAGTAATATTGCAAATAACACAACAGCCGGGATTATTAATAATAATAGTAATAGTAAAAATAGTAATATTTTTTTCAATAAACAAACTAAAAAAACAAAAAAAAACAAATGAATATGGACGTGCCAAAAATTGTTCAACTGAAAATTATTCAGCCGAAAATTGCAAGAACATTGAAATAAATAAATCCATAAATAAAACACTTTCAGTGCTCAGCTGAGGTTTTTGATGACGATATTATAATCGGCCTCTCGCACCTCTAACGCGTGCAAATTTTGATGAGATGCGGTGAGAGGAACAACTCCAATGTACACAGAGGCTAATATGAGGACTAACGGGGGGGAAATGTAGGTGTGTCTGTACTATCACATTTACCTGGTAAACTGACAGCAGAAATAATTGCTTTAAACTAGCAAGAGTCCATTTAGATTAGTACAATTCATAAACTGCACATTTATCATCATGATTATATTAGATTGCATTACATTTACCAGAAGATAAACATTTTACCGGACCTCCTTACACAGATGCACAGCGATAGACGGCCTAATCTGACGCTAATTTGACCTTTTCTTCTCTGTTTCATTCACAAAACCACAGCTAAAACACGTTTCTAATCATGTTAGTAAAAAACATTTCACTATCAAGCCCTCCTGTTTACTCAGAATGTATTACTTTATTTTAACAAACACAACAACATTGTAACAACACATCCGCTTGTACCTCTCGGAACTGTGCCAGTTTGTACAGTTATGGGTTATTATGAATTATATTTATTTCAGTCTCTTTATTAAGATACAAGCAGAAAATACAGGACATGTGTGCACAATATGAAAAAGAAACACGCAAGGGTCCTGCAGGCAAAATCCTGTGTTTAGAGTGACCTTCCCCCAAAAAGTGGTTTCTTGGCTGCTAGCCTTGCAAAAAGACCACCCCTGATCAAGCTTCTTTGGACTGTGGACAGGTCAACATGGCATTATGATGATGCTACTATGGCTACTATGGCTAAGTGTAAATTGAGGCCACGCTAAATACTGTAAAATACCAACATAATGTAAATACAACAGTAGGCTACAGAAGCAGAAACTATTTTTGCTGTGATTTTTTTTTATTTTTCAATTTTTACTACTGCATACAAATTTCCTGTATCCTCATAAAGTGACTGAGAAATAATGATATATTCATGATACCAATGGCTGAAACCGACAGGTGGAGTGATGGTCTAAGACCGTATTGTATGTGTGTAAATAAAGCCGGGTAGTGTGGCTTCAGACAGAGTGTATGAGATCGTCCTAATACGAGCTTGAGCGGCATTATATAATTGATGCGCCGTAGTGTCGGCGAAAACCTTTCCATCAGGTAATGCACCACACAAAGGCGCGTTTCCACAAAGCCCCACACTCAATAGCAATGTCAACACACACACACACACACATCTACTCTGGCAGAGACACATGCACTGGTAAGGCTAAGATAAAAGGTAAGGCTTTACAAAGGTATCTGACAACGCTCTATGCAAGAACCATTGCCTTCACTCGCCCAGCAATTATCTCTTTATAGATCGCAGCCCTAAAGTTAAGTGCCCTACTGAAAGCTTGTGTACATAAACTTTTCTGAGTGGGAGGTAGAGAGAAGCTTCTCACTGATTGGGAATAACTGTGAGATTCAACTTTTGAATTTTTCGTACCTTTAAGCGTTTGAACAGATTTTCATGATGTATAGTAATCTGTATGCTGTAAAAATGGCTATTTTATCTCACTAAAAGTCTCCTATTAGGCTAATTAGCTACACTTCTTCCCTAATTGAATTTTGGGCTTATAGAGACCCATTATATCTTATAATCTATATAGTGGTGTATGGCGGGACTGTGGTAGCCTAGTGGATAAAATACTGAAATATGGACCAGAAGGTTCGAAGTTCACACCCCATCTCTTCCAAGCTGCCACTGTTGGGTCCCTGAGCAAGGCCCTTAAACTTCAGTTGCTTGGACTGTAAGACTGTATTAATTGTAAGTCGCTCTGTATAAAGGCGTCTGCTAAATGTTGTAAATGTAAATCGAAATATAGTGCATAGATACTGTTTCACGTGTTGTTTAAGTGCCACCATATTTCCTGTATATTTCACACAATAGGGCCGGCACAGACCTCCCTGTGCAGTTTACCCAGTGAGTATTATGAACATTAGAGAAAGTGTACGTGAGACAGAGAGATGAGAAGAGTAACCTGAGCCAGTGTGAATGGAGTCATTGTTTTGTTGGCCGTAATTAGGCATGACAGCTGAGGCGTGAACAGATTCCCATCATTACAGGCCTAAAAAGCCCATTAGAATCGATGCCACGCTTTGGTCAGACTCCCTGTCTGCCCGAAACCCAGGCCAAGCAGGCAGTCTATGGATAGCATTACATTTTTCGCCGCTGCTAACGATAAGGCAACCCTATCGCCATGGCTAACACCTGGCATAATGGATTTGACGCCACGTTTTAGAAGCAGAGGTGAGTCGGTCAGTGTGTGGGAGGTAGGGTGTCAGGGGAATGGGTTTTGGGTGAGTGAGAAGAGCATTTGTTGAGATTGCTCAGATAAAGTGGTTGGAAATGCTGGGCACTCAGTCCACAGGCTTGCGCCACTGAGGCACTATGTGTATGTGTATGTGTGACAGTAGTTTTTACCCACGTTGTTTTACCATTACAGGTATGCTCATTTTATCAGGAAACAGGACGTTTATCAAAATGGACGGTGACCAGATATTACCATAGTCACATAATCTTTCATACGCAACGCATTTTGTGTGATCAGTTAATATAATGCGTGTCGGAGAAAACCAGAGTAAACCCATGTGGACACAGGGAGGACATGCAAACTCCACACAGGCACAATCTGAGGTCAGGATAGAACGACTGACAATGGAGCTGTGGAGGGACTGCGGTAGCCTAGCGGTTTAGGTACTGGACTCTGGACCTGATGGTCCTGGGTTCAAACCCCACCTCTGCCAATTTGCCACAGTTGGGTCCTTGAGCAAGGCTCTTAACCCATGATTGCTTGAATTGTAAGACTGAATGAGTTGTAAGTCGCTCTGGATAAGGGCTTCTGCTAAATGCCGTAAATGTACAATAGGACAGGCACATACACTTATGAACACCAATTACAGCTTGCGGAAAGTCAACCATACAAATAGCTTACATTTTAATGTGTCTCTACAGAGCTAGAACAATCTCTATTCCAAACATGAGCTAACGCATTAGTGAGCATGACTGGTAAATTACTTACACATGCTCTTAATCTCTAACTCCCGCCTCTGCTTATGGAGCCACAGCATTGATCGCCTGTCGAGGTGACCAGCTGTTAATGGCTGCAACGTTCAGATTTAAAAGAGAGATTTATAATTTCTCTTATAATTTATTATTTAAAAAAAAAATCACAATTATAATGTTAAAGTCATAAAAGTGAAAGGACATTCAATTTGTCTACAAATTCTCTAAACAGATCTGCTTTTTAGAGGTAGATGGTGCAAGATCAGCGATGCCTCTGCCAGGGATCCCATTTTGTGAAAATTATAGCAACTTCAAGTTCAAGAAGCTCACAGGTTTGGTAGTAGACCACCAACAGTCAGACCAAACCATACACGTCAATATACTACCACAACCAAGTGCGCACGGGCAGCATTCAGTTTCAAAAGGCATGTACCAGTAGCAGCTCCATGTGCCAGCTAATACTGTAGCTCTCTCCTGACCTAGAAAGAAATGCCATTTGAAAAGTTCTTTGCTGCATACCTCATTGAGGTCTGTCTTTTCTCTCCCGTCACATTTGCATACCATGTGACAGCGGTGCAAAGATATACATCACACCTTTGGCTGCAGGGCAAAGTGTAACAAACAGCACCATTCTCCTAATCTCTGTGCTACAGAGGCTTTTCTGCTCATGTCTGTGACGGCTGCTTGATGTGGTGACACCTTAGTGCCCGCCTAGCTGCTAAGAAGTTTATAACCCTTGAGAGTATGTTCAGGGAGAAACGGAGAGGAGGATAAATGAGACACAGAGGAAAAGGTGCAAAAAAGATATATGAGCAAAATCAATTTGATCATTTAGGCGGAACGTGCAGAAGCCAAAACAAACAAAATGAAAGTGTGGGTGACGTCCACGAAAGAAGTAGAGCGAGAGCTAAAAGGAGGTGAAACATTTGCTCGTGCTGACAAGTGCCCTTGGTGAGAGAGATAAGGGCTCTTTAAATATTTCATGACTTTGACTGACAGCCCCTTAGTGTCAGGAGAGAGCCATGGCGCCCACTTTACCACCTGGAGGAAGAGCTGAGACAACCACCATGCAACTCACATGACCACACCTACATACATATATATATATATAGGAGAGGTGGCGCCATCTCATAAACTATTTCCCTTTTCTAGGACCTTCTAATACTTATACTTACAAAAGCCACCCCATGATATTCGCCTCCTCCATAATGTTTTCCCTGCAGCTAGTCCTCACACTGCAACCTTGATTTCAATCTAATTACTCCAAGATTGGAGGTGCATAAATGTGCTAATCCTCGGCTGATACTCTACTTTAGCATAATCAAATGTAAGAAAAAATGGGGCTCCATTTTAGACGTGAAAACGAAAGATGCTTTCCAGGGACCATCCGAGTTAGAAGTTAGTTCTCGACCAAACCAGCGAGAGGCTTAGGTATTCCAAATGCATCTGTGACACTTAAACGTGGATCTAATTTAACGCGCATTCTTATATTGCGTATGAACTACATGTTATTGAAAATTACACAGTTACATTTACAAGCATTCAATTGTTATGGCCAACTCTCTCCTCCTCATACACAAGCTTGTACACATGGGCAACACGGGGAAGCTGGTTTATAATCAGGGCTCGAACAAAGGTCTGAGGCAGCTGTCATGCAAAGAGGAAGGTTCCAACTGCTCCCAGTCATGGTGTCAGATGAATTCCTAATAATCTGACGAGGGAGAAAATGGCTTCCAGAGTACCATTTGACAAGAGGAATCCACGGTAAACCACATCTTGAGCAAATCCAAAAGGTCAGAAGAAATGGAATGGACCAGGGGGCTTGAGTCTGAGTCAACTGCTCCTCCTCCCATGAGAACAAGGATCAGGAGAAACTGAAGTGGGCCTAAACAAACATAGGCTTGCTGGCACGTGTGAGGGGAGAAATGTGTTTGGATTTGGGATCTAACTGCTTGCAAATGGGCTTCGGATTTTAATGCACTCTGGTGTCACGGGAAAACAGGAGTCAACGAGTTGCACGACGGGGCAGAAAAGGGTCCCGTGTTCTTAAACCCTGCTTGTTTAAAAAATATACATTGGGTTTGTCTTTTTTTGTCATAAATCCCAACTGAGAATTAGGTAAGGAAGTAATAAATTGTAATTGTTTGACTTCTATTTGTTTTACCTCCTTCTATTTGCTACTTGTAGGAAGCCATTTTAACAGCTAAAAACAAACATACACCGCACCTTCTGCCATACATTAGGAAGTTGTCATAACAAAGTCGGTGCTGTGAAAAAAAGTCACTGAACTTTGTTTTTAAGGTGTAAATTATCAACTAATTGACTGACACGTGCCTTGAGGGCCAGCAAGAACAGACCAATCAGGATCCCCTTGGCCTAGGCTCCCTCTGCCTTTTGGTAGTCATGTCGAGGGTTGTGTGTGACATATGTGTTGTTTATTTTAGTTTGCGGCAAGTACATATTTCACACTGAGGAGATGACAGGTTTGGGGGAGCTGTGTGCTGCAAAGGGAGGAGAGCAAAAGCTTCAGAAGTGATTCCCTTGCTGTCCTCCGTCTGAAGCAGGATCAGGCTTGTTTAAACATAAACTGCGAGGCCAAAGGACACTCATGGGCCAACCGCTGTCGGCAAAGCAAAGATCCATATCAAAATGTTGACATATCGCAAAACAATGGCTACAATTACAAGAACTAGAATGTGTAATCTCTGTTCCATTATGATTGCATAGCCATTAGTTAACTAAGAGCCACAGTACTGTGCAAAAGTCTTGGATCACCAACAAGTTTGTTGTTGTAGCAATGGTAAAATTACGATATAAAATATATTGTTGAAGAAAAAATATAGATTTATATATATATATATATATTTCACTCCTATTACTAAATGTACTCAAAGTGAGAAAAGTAATAATGTGTTTTAAAACTGTTTTAAAAATACAGACGACATTATCATCTTTAGCCAACCACAGAAATAAAAAAGGTTAGAAGCTTTTTCAGACACATGGAACCAAAATTTTATGAAAAGTTCTGGATTTCTTCTAGAAATGCTGATAAATCATTCATAACTAGACATACCAATATTCAGTTTGGCAGTATATCATGATAGTTAGCTATCATCGTAGTTAATTATTCAACTCTTTGAATCATTGCATAGGATTTATTCACCAGTTTTAGAGCAGTTCTTATTTGGTGGAAAATGGTTATTACGATGATGATTATTATTATTATTATTATTATTATTAATATTATTATTATTTTAGTATGATATTTCTCACAGAACCAGAATCTACTGCCCCAGTGATAAATGGATAAACCTTTAAACTGATAAACTGATTAATAAAACCCAGTGTAAAGTCCTTCAGTGTTGTGCACAACTCTACACACTCTATGATCTTTCATAGATGTATCATATTTACACTTATGTCATTTAGCAGACGCCCTTATCTAGAGCGTCTTACAATCCAAGCCTTCGGGGGTTAAAGGCCTTGCTCAGGGACTCATGAGTGGAACTCTGTGGTAGCCTGGCAGAAGTGAGATTTGAACCCTGGACCTTCTGGAACTTTAACCGCAAGGCCACCGCTCATATAAATGCCTGTAGAGTGTACCGACTGTACAAATGCGCTTTCAAAGTTACGAAATGCAGACGCGGTAAGCGCCAAATTACAAAAATTGAGGTGCGCGACCACGCCCGGTGACAGGCAAAAAACTCTTGTGCCATTTGCAAGGTGTCAAGTATAAACACAGGATTCCAATTTGCACTTCGTTAGGAGCTTGACTAGACTTGCCTACATAAGAAAGAAAAATATACAGACAGATAAAGCAGACATTTTTTTTTCTGTAGCATAATGCAGAAATAACAAAACTTGTATTTCGTCACTTTCGAACTACTGAGTATATCTTCATACTGTAGGAGGTACAGCTTGGCGTCCTGATAAAGGGAGGTTTTATTAGGGATTTTAATTGTTTTCCCTTAATTTTTAAATGCTGCATGCATGTGCCCTGTATTTTCTGGCTGTGTTGATAAACATTGGTGTTTTTAGTCTAAAGGTGGCCTGAGACTTTTGCACAGTACTGTAAATGCCTGACAGGACTGGTTCCAAGAGCTCCCGTGTGATTATGGGGACATGACCTTAATCATAAATCTCATGCTCTGCCTAAGGCATTGACGCATATGAGGACAGCAGAGCCTAAGTTCTTCCTCCGCATGAATTGCATATCTCTGAAAGGGAAAACGTGTTGCCTCATCACAGCATTCGTTCGTCACACTGGCTAAAACAAAGAGACATTTAAGAGAGGAAGACAAACCTTTCATGGACTTGGATTCAGCAGAAAATATATTTTTTGTGAGTTTAATTTCATACTTTAAAATCTTGCCCTGTGTCCTATGGGAGCATTGTTGTGCCAATTCTGGCTGACATCCATCGGCCGTTCAGCCGAGGAAGAACTGATGAGTGGAGAGCCTGATTTGTTCCAGTAAAGGCATTACTTCCAGTATGCAAACCATTTCACTGAATGGGTGCCATTTCAGTCCCCTGGACTTTTACGAATAGACATAGACATCCATAAAACCACCCAGAATAGTGAGAAATAGTATTTATCCGTCCCTGGCCGTGATTCAAATTCTTCAAAAATCATTGTTGTGTCCCTCCATATTCCATCTAATGCTGTATTTTCTTCATAAAAAATCTTATTTTATTATAAAAAAATTTGTTATTTTAAAATACATATTTCACCCATGTCCCCAGGCTATCGCTGAGTCCTGTTATCCTAAAATATACCCATTTCTGAAATTTATGGAACAAACCACAAGTCACATGTTCAGTAGGAAGCTTTAAAACCCGGATATTGTAACTTCGACAGACAAAGTCATCTCAATTTACTTTCCTGTTTCAGAAATTGTTAGATGTTATTGGTTTATTTTGAAAATACACATTTTTTGTAAATCAGTACAATGTGCTTTTTGCCTATTCGCTAATCATATAGCAGCGCTGAGTAACAGGAGAAACCATGTAAAAATAAAATCTAGGTGCCTGAGATGGAACACTACTCGTTATAAATAGTTAAATAAGTGCGTTGTTCGTTTTGGTTTTGAAATGCTACAGTTTTTAAGAGTAAAACCAGCAAATGGCACGCGTTTAGTAGAATGACTCCTACGTATAGCATCAAATCTACGCCCTCTGTCGCTAATTCTGACCACGGCCGGTGAGAATCGTAATTTAAATGGACAGCTCCTCAAACGAGCACCGTCGAATCTTCAGTTGCTTTTACTCTCTTCGTTTGGTATCTGTCTGGATCACCTCATTACCTGTCCTGTGCAGTGCAGTTCTTAAAGGGAGGTGGAAAAGAGCACTCATTCTGGTTTGTTTAACAACTTGTGGCTGAAAGCAAACTTGGGCTACACGGGAATGAAGGGGGGGGGGGGGTTATAGTAAATCCACATATCTTAAATAGCGTGTTGTGTCTGACATGGATGAGCAGGGGAGCCAGAGGATGAGACGATGAGATCAAGGACGCATGGGCAGCCGAAGCATAATCGAGCCACCCCCCTCCCCTATTAAAGCATGTGCTCTCTCATGTCAGAGGGTGAGTGTTGCTGTGCTTTGATCTCCTACTGCAGAACAGTCGTTCGACTGCTGAAGAAATATAGCCTCTCTTGCGTTTGTCCGTTTTCCCTGCGCTGCGTGTTTGCCTGAGAAGGCTGAGTCTCCGCAGCTTTAGGGTGTTTGGCTTTAGCAGAGATCCCAGTTTCCTCCTCTAATCATGACATCATCCTGCCTGAATAGGTTAAAGATGTAAACCAGGATATTACCCCTTCCTTGCCCGGCCAGGCCTCTCAAATTAGACACAATACATCAAGATTCAGCTTGGCCACAGTCTGACTGGGTCATAGTAATGATGACAACAATGCGTGCATTGAACCAACTGGCTATAGACTCGCCATTTATGTGGTGTCTTGCCTATTTATTTCTCAAGTGTCTGTCTTCGGTCCTCTATGCAGGCGAGTATGTAGGTGAGTGTCAACACATTTATCGCGTGCTCTTTCCAAGTGCCCATATGTTCCAACCTGGATGTGGAGGTAATTCAATAGTGGCAGGCGAGCTGGCTCAAAAGCCTTTCTCCTTACTGACATGATTAAAGGCTTGTTCTGATTATAGCTGAAGTCTTGACTTGGTCCCAGGATCCTGTCAATAGCAGTTATTTTCATGTAGCTCAGGCCTGCTGCTGCTCCCTAACCCTTGACTATACTTCACCACCACAGCGCTGGGGGGTTTGATTTTTTTTTTTGTTGTGTACCCCCATGCCACAGAGACTAACCTGCTCTGCTGTATACGCTACGTGAAAGATTAAAGCTTAAAATGGAGACAGCGAGGGTGTTTACAACGCACTTAATAATCTGGTCATAAACAGCTTTCTGCACGTATGAGATTATTCAAGAGGTCATGTAAACAGCATACTCAATGCTTAGACTGGATCTAAATACCGGATTAAGAAATCTTATAGAGAACTGGATTTGACCTCAGTTATCACATTTCTCAGCACATCCTGGGAGCAGCTAGCATGATCAAAGAGGTAGGCTTTTTAGACGTGACTTCAGGCTTGTTTTTATTTAAATCACTTACGAAGACTGGCGTTGGACTTTTTCTAAGATAAGCAGTCGCTTATCTAGTGCTTAGTTAAAAGGAAAATATACATTATTATAATTATTATTCATTATTATTTTATTATATCAAGGCTGGGCTGAACTGTTAACATCAAGCAGGCTGGATCCCTTCAGTTCTGTCCCTATAATCTGTGTGCATCAGCATGTGCACACTGCGCCTTTAGCTTTCTGTTCTTGGCTGACAGAAGTGGGACCCACTGTGGTCTTCTGCAGTTGTAGCCCATCGGCCTCAATGTTTGCGCATGATTTTCTGCTGACCACAAATAAATGAGTTACAGAAGCCTTTCTGTGAATTTAAGGCACTCCATTTCTGCTGTTCCCTTGAGGTTTTTGTTTTATTAACATTATTTATTTCACCATTCTGACTCACGTGGGAAAATCCCAGAAGACCTGCAGTTATAGAAATACTCAAACCAGCCCATCTGGCATCAACAATCATGTCACGGTCAAAATCCATGAGATCAGACTTTCCTCCTGCTGATGGTTGATGTGACGATTACCTAAAACTGCTGACCTGAATTTTGCGTGATTTTATGCACTGCACTTCTGCAACGAGTTAGGCTAATTAGAGATTTGCATGAATATAATATGAAAAGAAACACGTTGAATTTATATTTAAACAAACAAACATATGTAATAAATACGTATATGCCGATAGCAAACGCTCTGTAATACAGCCTGCTGATTTCTAAGCTTCTCTGCATGGCCTCGCAGTGAAATATTCCCGTACCTCGTCATATTTCAAATGTTTTTGTTTTATGTGCTCTAAGAACAGGAGGCACAGTGCTGCAGGTTATTAGCAAACAAAAACACAAAACCTCCTAAACTCTCTATTTAACCTTTCCAATATAAACATCAGGAACAGAATGCATGCCTAGATTAACTGTGATTTCCAAGAAGAAGGGCATTGTGAACTGGTTGGTGCATGAACTTTTAGGCAAAATTAGCCTTAATAGAGTTGTTATTGATAATTACGATGATGATGACGATAATACCTATTATTATTATTATTATTATTACTGCTAAAATTTGTATATTTAGTAATTATATGGAAGACATTGAATTGGTGTAGAATTATTCTTTTATGTCTGAAAGAGTTTCTATTCATGTGCAGAATTAAACTACTGTTGCAGGAAGCACATATTGTACTTCATGTTATACTTCATTCCAACGCAGGCAGATAATAGTTAGGAGATGAATGGAACCCAAACCCTAACCCTAACCCTGGCTAATTTACAGAGAAGTTGAATGATGAGTGACAGAAGTGGCACCAATAGGATATTTAAAAGGAGCAATTTCCTCAGTGGCAGAACCTCTGGCTATGATAATAAGAGTATCAAATATACACCAAAAATTAGGGGATCATTAGGGTATATTTCACG